>WEIS01097770.1:0-13283 GCA_013389965.1 Todus mexicanus
ATATTTCAGTCTCTTCAGAGAGATGTGGAGGGGATAGCTACAACTGAAAGCAACAGGGGCATGCACACCACATAAATTCAGCTTGAATGCAGGTGCCTCACTTGGGAGATGGTGCTCATTACGTAACAGTGAAAAGGGATTGGCTCCCCCAAAGAGTGACTCAAACCCCAATATTAAGAGGGACTTCAGCTTTCTCCATTGATTATGCTGGAAGCGAAGAGGAATGGACCTTCTAACCTCAGCATTTACAGGCAGTGTAAATAGTCTCCGTGTTTCACAATATTATAGCAGCAATTTGTGTTTGTTTAGATGAGCGATTTCCTGCCCAGAAAAGAGACAGGAAGGTGTAGAACTGTTTGCATAACAGGAGTTCAGAGATTGCAATGGATTATCGTTGGTTACATTTGCTCACACAGCACTGCACAACAAAGTGAGGACAGGGGAAAACAGGTTTTATCACCTTGCCAAAAGTTTGCAAGAAAATCCTCTGTGTCAGGGAAAAGTGCAGACTCATAGCTTATGTTTTAGCAACACTTAAGGTTGGAGACATGAAACAGATAAATAGAAAGCAAGTTCAAGAACACACCATGTTAGACAGCTTCTTTTACATCATCTGTATAGGTTGTCAAGGTCCCTGGAAAATCCTCATAACAAAAGCTTAGAAAAAAATAAAAGACACAGCTAGACAATTCTACTGATGCAGAAGATAAAGTAGTTCAGTACTTCTGAAAGCAAAGGCTCCACGTAGGAGGATGAAACCTCTTTCCATCTCCAGAGTGGGGAGATCATTCCATTTCACACATCTTATCCTTCCTGCATTACCACATACAGAGCAAACCCCAATACTCTGCTCTCCTTGTGGTTTCTGGTCCTGGAATTAAACCAGAGAAAACGCTACAATTTTAGCATTCCAGCAACAAACGGGAACCCAATCTTTTGCCTACTCATTTGCAACACACGTGACAGGAATGAAACTAGGTATTTAAATGTTAACTTGTCTTTCATCCTCATTCTTTCACATCCATATGAAAATCTTCCCCACTGCCCAAGCATTGCTGTTGCTGCTTCCAAAAGGGTGTAAAGAGGAAATGAACACAAGGTGTTACATTTGCCCTGCAGGTGCCCAGCTGAGCTGGAATCTCTTCCTGTCCATCTGCCCAGGATTTTTGCCGTAAGTGACACATAAGGTTACAGGATTAAGGACTGTCTGGGTTTTTTTGTTATAGTAGAGAATTCTGGTTGAGATCACCTGGAGCGAAAGGTACCAGGCCTTTAGGAATCTATGCAGTCAAGCACAGAAAGCTCTACAAGAAAGGAGAAGCAAAACAGGTTTGCATCTGGACTGGGATTCTTCACATCCCAACACTGTCCCTCTTTCCTCTTCCTAGAGCTCAGCAAAGAAACTCCAACTTGTTCTTGGTTTTAAAGTTCTGGTAGAGCAGATTCCTCAAAACAGCCATGATTTTTTTTTTTCTCCATTTGTGCAATGTCTGTTCTTTGCATTTAGTGAAAACTCCTGTTCTGGAATAAGTCAGGTGCTCACTGTCTTTCATGAAGCCACACAGATACATGCACCTTGGCCTTTTGGGGGTATCCAGGACTTCTTGAACTTTGCTTCTATCAACCACCAGCTGCATCCTTGATGCTTCATGTGCTAGCAGAGCTGATTCAGAAGTCCCTTCAGAGCCTCTGTCAGACCTAGAGATCTTTGCTGTGCAAGATCACCCTTCCAAACAAACCCTAATCTAGATACATCACTAAAATCTGGGTTATAATACAGACTTCGTTTCCAAAATTAACTGACCAAAATTTTACCAATATTAATTTTCCTTTTTCCATGCTATCCGTAACCTCTAGATCCATACACTGAAAGCCACAGACCCATATATCTAATAGGCTCCAAAATTCCAATTTTGCATATTTGAATCTCCGCAAAACATCTTCAACTTCAGCAAAGGCTCTAGTAAAGAAAATGCTACAGAACTATTCATGAGGATTAGCCACACGTCCCTGCAGCAGCCCTCTCTCGACTTCTGCTTAGCTTATGATCAACCAGACAATGTTATGACCATTGTCAAACCTGGCACAGAGTCACAACACCAGGTAGATGTTTCCATAAGCACCTCAGTACCCCAGGTGCTGCTGTCATGGTTTAAAGGGAGTTTTGAAGAGCGAGGATTTTTTCTGGCTGGCCAAAGTATATTTTATTTATGTCAAAATAGTAAAATCATGGTTCTGTTCCCATGTGCTTTGCATGTATATAACTTCTGGGGTTTTTACTTGCAACTTGAAGAGATAGCACATACTGAGTTTATTTTAAATGGTTTCTTCTTCAACCCTCCCAACCCACACTATCCAGTAGCAAGGCTAAATTCTCTCCTTCAGAATAAACAAGCCTTGAAGCTTTCATTTCTCTCTGCCTTGTCTCTGATCTGTTTGAAAAACCTGACCAGATCCTTCTTTTCGTCTCACAAAAATTCACGCCAAGAGAAGTAACATCATCACAACCTGTCAACACTTAGAGACTAAACAAAGAAAGAAACAGATCAAGAAAGCAGAGACGAAAAGCTTTGGTGCCCCTCTTTCCAAACTAATGCTCCCAAAACATGTTCAGGGAGAGGCGGGGAGGAACCATTGTTTGAGCTGACACATCAGCCCATGTGCTTATTTAACTAACTATCTCCATCCCCAGACATATCAAACGGAATGCGATGCCAGCTGAAAGTATTATGTAGCCTTCAGTGATGTGAAACATATAAGCTCCAAGGCACACAGTTTGGCTGAAGACTCCAGCTGGCACTGGTAGTTTTATTGTACTGTGAAAAACATTCAAGTCCTCAGATGCCCCGCTGATCATGGGATGCGAGAAACTTTCCCGTATCTGCCTGACATGTACTCACGCTGCATTTGGCACACTCGTCCCTTTCTTCCTTGCTCCCTCGCTGCAGACGTATAGACATGCAAGTGCGCAAACGCTGCCAACGTTATTTAGTCCAAGGACACTTGTGTTGGGAGCCCATGTGCCACCGAGTTCGGGAGGGGGAGGCATTCCTTGCCTAAGTGCTAAAAAATCTGGTGCCTCAACTTTCACTTGAAGGTGGCTGCGGCGCACGGCGGGACCACTAAGGGCTGTGTTTTGCTTCCTAACTTTTCACATTTTTTCCTCTCTTTATGACATGTTTATTGGCCTTGAAGGGTGAGGAGGGATAACATAGGAAACCAAAGCCCTCCATTCAGCTCTGACTCAACTATTGTGCACCCCAGCCTCATTTGAGGGCAAGTCGTGCTCGGCATGGTGGCTAGGTAGTGTGAGCAACTGGAACCATTAATCTCTATTCACATCTGATTTTCAGCAAAATCTAAGCCAGTGGGTCCAGGGTAGTTAAATGTGCAGCCTGGGCAATTAAAAAAAAAAAAAAAAGATGAAAAAAAGATTACACATGAATATTATTTGGTCTGAAAACAAATCTGCAAGGGGTTTTGGAGACTAGCGCCTTGAGGATTACAGCTTATTTGTGGAGCTTTAACAGGAAACTGCTAATTATGACACCTGCACAATTTGCCTTGGATTGGACCCTGGGGATGCATCGCCTTGCCTAGATGTTAGCCAAAGCCTCGGGCTCTTAATCCAGAGCCGTCACCTCAAGTGAGAACAGAACAGCCAGCTATAGGGCATCTGCAGTCTTAGTTAAGAAAAGGTATTGCACAGTTTAAACTGGAGTTTGGTTTTTTTTTTGCTTCCAAGACAAACTACTTGAGTTTTGAATGCTCTTCCAAGGAGTTTTACCTTCAGGTCCCAGTGAAATTGGCAGTCTGATCATGGTTCCCAGTTGAAGGGAATACGTATACGGCACTACAAAAGTGTTGGGCAAACAGATTCAAACCACGAGAATCAAAGTAAATAATCTAGTTGATATGATTGTAAAATTAGGGAATTTCACACAGAACCAATATATCACTGACTTCTCTAGTTCAGGTTAAAGTAGACGTGTTTCTTAAGCCTGGCCTTCATCCTCTAGGTGAGATAAATACTAACTTCCAGACTTTAACAAATACCATTTTAGAAGTATTTTCTAGAGCTGCTGCACTTGCACAGTCCCTGCTTTCCAGTACACAGTGTTCACTTTGTGAAGACAAAAAAACCCCAGGATTTTGTTCAAGAAAGCTTCACTTGAGGGTTTAAGTCAGGTGGTGGCTGACCCAAGATGGACTTGCAATATCAGATGAGCTTGCATGTCTTGCAAAAATTAAAGTTCTAAAAATTACATGAGCAGCCACGTTCTGGCTGAGACTTTGGGAAGAACCTGCCATGACAGGCTTTGCTACGCTGCCACGGGTTATGTGGTAACAAAGCCTGTGCCAAACAGGCTGGTGCATCTACACAGCATGATCAGCACCTCCTGAGCTAAGTTATCGTGTTAACCCCCCTCCTCCTCAGCAATTAGCACCCCTTTAACCTATGTATGGGCCTTGAACACAGCAACAAGCTGATGTGGTTGTATATTCCCACTCCAGAGCTTTACTGGGTATTTCTGCATGGTGCTTTATATCCTGAGAAGATATTTGGACCACCAGCATCAACCATGTTATACAGGAGGTAACTGCTCTAGGAATCCAGTCATGGCACACTCCCCATAGCATTGGGAAAGCCTCCTTCACAGTTCTCCAGCTAGTTTCCTCCTAAAGTGCAACTCACAGACAAAAGCTATCCTGATGGCAAACACTGACTGACTACGACACTTCATTTAGTTTTGTTGTTTGTTTGGGGTTTTTTTGAAATCAAACTGGTCAGTGGCAAAGACCACTGACACTGCCCTCATCCTAGTGGATGTAACAGGCGCCCCTCAAAGCGTCTGAGGCAGGCTTTCATTTTACTGACAGAAACATGCCCAAGGTAATAACTGAGCCCTGGGTCTTACACAGTGTTTCTGTTCAGCAGACTGCGAAGTTGTCTCCAAAAATAACCTGCCAGTGCCATGGACAGACAGCGAAGCCCAAGCCAGAACCAAAACTCTCTTCTCCCAAGGTCCTGACACTCCCGTGTACCATCACAGGGTGTCTCGCTCCCTGACTGGTCGATTTGCTGCTAGTCTGCTCTGACCTTATTGAAAGAGCAATATTCAAACAATGACGAAGCAGCGCAACATTTTTTTCTTCCTGGGGCAGACAGGGTTGACAAACGGGTGGCAGGACAAGGTTAAGCAATGCATTCAGAGAAGAAAACACTCGTGGGTTTATTGCCTTGTCTCTGCCAATGACTTTTTGCAAATGTCTTAGCTCCTTTTGGTCTCAAACTGCTTAAAAACATGGGAGCGTTCCAAGTAATAATAAACTCCTCGTCTTTAATTTATAACTCCTAAAATTGACAGAAGCCCAAGACACTTTTTTAAGCCTGAAAAGGTGGCAGAGACGCATATTGTGTTCTCAGCACAAGAACTTCTGTGGCTGCAAGGAGAGAGCTGCCAATGCGCTTGCAGAAATAGCAGCAGTATTTTA
Source organism: Todus mexicanus (assembly GCA_013389965.1). Classification (NCBI taxonomy): domain Eukaryota; kingdom Metazoa; phylum Chordata; class Aves; order Coraciiformes; family Todidae; genus Todus; species Todus mexicanus. The sequence continues at coordinate 5,497 of WEIS01097770.1, forward strand.
TTTATCCCTGTAAAGCTTGGCCAGTATATTTTGTGCTGAAGGAGCAGATTTCCCATGAGGAAAGAGAACTGCTGCCTCCATCCCTTTTAACATTGCCCACTGCGGAGCACGTCTCAGCTCCAGGCTGAGAGCCCTGCCCTTCCAGCATCTGTCCAGCTCACGGCCACATTTCACTGCAGGAGCATGGAGAGGGGTTATTACACCCAACGCTGTAAACCCGCCTGCTTGAGTTTACAGTCCAGAGCCTGTGTCTCCTCTCCTCCCCAGCTTTCCTAGCACAAAACCTGGGAACTAAATATCAGGTGGTCTCATTGCACCCTTTCATCCTTCCAAAGTTTGCAGTCAGCGGGCTCCTGCCCATCCGTGTTGTCACAGGAGCACAGAAAGAGGGGGTTCGGAGCAGGGGGAAAGGCGAACATCAAATCCTCCATCTACAGCCCAAAATAACAACGCGGGGTGGGGGGCAGGAGAGCAAGAGGGAGAGAGCGTATGGTGCACACAGCTATACAAAAAGTAGTTTTTGTGCCAGGCTCATCAGTGTGGCAGGGTAATAAGGTCAATGTGAAAACAACTGGAAGGCACATTCCCCAGTAAACATGTGCTGAGTGAAAACGGCCCGACCTTATGTTGTAGAATCCAAACCCATTGAGTCAATTGCCAGAAAACATGACATGACCTTTCAGATTCAGTGAGCATCAGTTCCAAGAGCAGGCTGCCGTGCTCTTTTCCATTTCACTGCTGCCCCCGGAGGGCCTCAAGTCACCTGAAATAATAGCTTGGGCTCAAAATCTGCACTCCTTTAATGAAAAAAAAAATGCACATGGCATGAAGTTTGACCCTGGTGGCAGATTTTTTTTATATGCTTAGCTCAATTTCTTTAAACTTAACAACCGTGCTTCTATTTATTTATTTATTTATGTCATTTTTTAAAAAAAAAATCTTCCCAGAGCTCTGGTTCTGCCAGAGACAGCCCATTTTTGGCAACGGAGAAAACCTCTTGGTTTTGTGAATGGGGAAAATAATTAATAAGAGCTAATGAGGTGCTCATTCCAACCCCCCACTTTCCCTTCCCAAACAAGTAAAGAAAAAGCTATTCCAGTTCGAACACATTCTCTTCGCTTTCTAGACTGAGAAACACATGAAGATGTATTTTCGCCCACAAACCTCCAAAATCTTATTTTAATCCACAGAACTCAAGCCGCCTAAGAGAGGAGCAAAGCTGTGCAACATTCCAAGCACTAGCAAGATGAGAGCTTGTGATATTAAGTGCAATTCAAAACGTACTTTCCCTCCCACTGAATTACTTGCCCTACTAAATCCTGATTAAAATCTGCCTTCTTTTTTACTGTCTCCCTGACAGACTGATGGGGCTGAGATCTGAAATCAACTTCAGCTTCTCAGTGCAATACTTATTTTGGGGACCAAACACAAAGTTTTTATGGATGCTATTCAGATTCTCCCCTCCTCTGTGAAACAAAAAAAAAAAGGCAGAAAGGAGAGGCAAGGATCCGTGCCGTCTGGAAATTGTATTTATTTTGACTTGAGCTGTGCCAACCTGCGGCATACAAATACTCCGTCAAAACTGCCTACCATCTGTGTTTATTGTAGAGGAATAGTAACATCCAATGGCCAGTTAAATGCAGGTTAATTGCAGGCGTGTAGTGGATTCCCTGGAGAGCCAAGTGCACAGTTTGCTCCCCTGGTGCAATCTCTTTCCGTTCCACCAAGGAAACCCAAAAGAGAAAGACCAACAATGCCAAGCCACAGAAGAGCTGGATGCCTCTCTGCACAGAGGGGGGGTATCTGCAGGGAACAATAAGGGTCTATTAAATTCTTTCGTTGGCACCGGAGAAGTAAAACGAATGTAAATTAATCAGCTACAAAAGATGGGACAAGCGTTGCCGCAAGTCTATTGAAGTCGTGCAAGGGATAAATTTAACCCAGGATCTTTCGGTGTCTATTTGAAAGCGGCTTGTTGAAAAAATTGGGCATTCTTCAAAAAGAAAAAAAAAAAAAGGAGTGCGAGAGACTCCCTGTGAAATGCCATCCTTTTAATATCCTTCAGCAGTCACATTTTCACCATAGCCATATTGACATTTATCATTTTATCTCCTTGCATTTATAAAACCATCTGGCTGAGATTTTCGAAAGCACTGACGAATTGCGGGCATCAAACTTCAGAGTTTAAAAGACCCAGACTGACAATGGCCACACTGAAAAATCAGTGCCCTGCCGGGTCTATCAGGTTGGGCAGGACCAGACGCAGGTGTGGCGATGCATTTTGGAAGAAGGAGAGGAGCAGCCTCTGGTTTATAGGAACCAGAGCAAACACACCAGATCTGGAGAAAAAGCAGGAAAAAAGGATCTGCAGCTTCGTCACAGTCATAGCCTGGGAAAGACCAGACCAAAAAGGCACACAAAGATTAAGGTCCTTAGGTCAATCTTAGTCTGCTCCTCACAGTTGCCATCATGTACTATGCATTTTGTGGGGCCTAAAAAAAGCCACAAAACCCTTAAAAAAACACAAACCAAACAACCGAACTACCAAAAAAAATTAAATTAAAATCTGGGGCTTGTGATGTACCCAGAAGATCTGAGTGGTGCCAGAAGGAGAGGAAAGAGCTCCCAAGGCCTCTCTAGAGAAAGTCCTACCCACATGAACACTCCTGGGCACACGCTGCACATGATGCAGTGCAGGGGTGAGGATCTCTCTCAAAGCAACAAATCTCAGAGCAGATTTAGAGCTTTAAAACTAGGACCAGATATAATTGGGAGATGTGAAGAGAAAGGAAAGAAGAGACTCAAGGGACCACAGTATTGCACACAATAGGGGCAAGGCTGTGCCTTGGCACAGTTTCCCCAGAAACACTGCAGCCACATCCAGCCCTGAATGGCAGCAGCCTGCTTCTCTATGGACCAGGTGCTGGTTAGACTGGAAAGAGGTCCAGGACCAAGCCTTGGATGAGATACAGCAATGGATGAGACTGACCTGTTCAATTGTACTGCACAGTAAATTGATATCGCGGAAAGCCACATTCTTTCCCTGACATCCCCTTTTGCTCTGAGAGAAGTAATTCACTTCAGCCTTAAAATGCCTACTTGCCACCTCTGCTGCAAGCTCTGCGGCTGGCACACGGAGCTGACAGCAGCGTGACCCCTTCCTTCCACTGAAGGAAAAGCTGTGCACCATCCACACGCCGCAGCAGACCCAGAGGGGCTTAATGGGGCAGCCAGTCCTTGCTGCCCCCACCTACTTGTGCGAGATCAGAATTTCAGCCTCTGAACTGTTAGCCCTTTGGGGAGGTTAATGTGTTTTCTCCTTCCTTTCCACATTGCCAGTGGCGATGTCCTTCTCACAGACTCGTATTCTTAGGGGCATTTTTAGCTCTTCCTCCCTCTTCTCCCAGATGTCAAAGCTGCCATTAAATCTGCCTGCCCAATTTATAATGCTGAAGCCTTTCAGCCAAGGCTTAGTCATCTCACGCCTCATCTCACTGAAGCTTTCTCCCCTCCAGGCTTCTGCCCTCATCCCCTCCAGTCCATTTATCCAGAGTCACCTACCTTCTCTGCCAGCCTCAGATCCTTGTGCTTCCCAGCCAATGCTCATCACATCAAAGCTTATTGTTTTCACATTCAGCACCTTGCACAACTTCTCTTTCTTTTTGTCCTTTCCACTTCCCCTTCTTTTAATTTTCATCCTGCTCCTCCTCAGCTCTCCCAGGAGGCAATTTGTTCGTGACTTTCTTCTAATCTCACACCAGTTTCTTGTATATGCCAGAAACCTGATCAGGCTACTGTACTCTACCAGGTCGGATCCATATATCGTCTGTCTATGAGTAAGTTTAGTCCTTTCTCACTTTGAAACACTAAAATAGCCATTGCCACCATGAAAAATAAAATCAATGCTACCCTTTTCTGCTTCCTTCAGTTACATCCCAGCCTCATGTGCTCACACTGGCTTCAGATGACAAGCTCTCCTTCTCAGATCTCACATCTTTTGGGCATGACATTAGGGTTACACAGGATACTACATAATAATAGTTGTGAATGGTCTCCCTGAAAACTCCTTTCTCTTATATTTCACCCCAGACCATTCTAGCTCTTTATTTCAAAGCCAAATCTTAAAATATCTTTCCGTATTACAGCATTTATAATGAAATATTTGTAAGGAGTGTGGGGCTGGATTCTTAAAAAGCATAAGTCAGTGTGGTTTTGTTGACATCCAAGAAATATAACCCGCTTTATTAAAGTCTGTTGAGTAGCATCAGTTGGCCCCATAACCTCATTTTTGAATAGAATCAAGTCACTGACTACAAGTTTGATTCAAAAAGCACCATGGCACCCTTGGGATTTCACATTGCCAAATCTATTCAGAAACCAGAGTAAGAGTACAATTCTCTTCACACCAGTTTCTCAGTTCAGAACAAGGAACAGGAGGAAGCTCTGCGGATGCTGTTGTTTAAACTGCTGAGCCAACGAGCTGAGCATTTCAGCCTGGAGCCAACACCTATCTCCATGACCCATGGTGCCCTCATTTACCTCTTGAATTAAAAGGAAGCCCAGCAACATATTTCCTGTCTTGCTCCTCAGGTAGTCTTTCACACAAAGCTTCAGACTGCAAAGTTCATCATTAAACGCAGATTTTCACCCCCAGGAAGTTCCAGAGGCCCAGAGAAAGATGCTACAAGCTTGAGTTCCTACAGTGGATTCAATTACAGTGTGCAAGGGACATTTAAACAAGCTTCCCTGGGATAAATGAGAGAAAAGAGCCAGCACACTCAGCATGAGCAAAATAAAAAGCAATCTTCAGCTGGTGCCGGCCATGCATATTTTGAAAACCATCCCCTTCAGCCATTATCAACAAAAAGTCAGCAAAAACTTATTTTAGAATCTAAAAAGACAGAAATTTAAAGCATTTGGCGGCACAATCTGTTACTTAAGGACAAGCTCATTAAAAATGCAGCACTATTTACTGAAGGCAAAATGCAGACATGCACTTTTGCATGTAAAGCAAGTACTTATTGAGCAATAGGAACACCTTTCCTCCTGCTCGGAGTGGGAAGGAGAGGTGGCTTAATTGTGCTGATGGATGGATGGCTCTCTGAAAGAAGGTAATAATTGGAGAAGCCAGTCCAAAACCTCACACAAACCCATAAGGCCAATGACTAAGAGAGAGAATTCACCAAGTAAAGAGATCTAGGGAGTTAAGAGGAGCTTAGGAAGAGCTATGTAACAGATCCTAGGCTGCAGGCATATTGCAGGGGAGCAAGAGTGAACACTGCCTAGGTAGCAGTCCAAGGAGTACAACTCTGTGTCTTTGAGAGGCAAGAAACTTGTGAAGGGAGAAGAGGGGCCAGGCAAACGAAGTTGCAAAGGCAAATGCCAAGAAATGAAGAAATAGGAGCAGAAGAAATCAGAAATCAAGAGAAGTGACATAGAGGGAAGATAAAACTGAGGTAGAACGTTGATTGTCAACTTAAAACAGAGGAAAACGAGCAGGGAATGAACTGGAGAAGAGGAGGTTTCATTATTCTCCTTTTTCCACTGAAGCTACATCTTTTCCCAGACCAGCTGCTGCAGACCGCAGTCAGTTTGTTGGGGAAACTCAGCTATTTGAGCCAGCGACTGAGCTCATCACGGATTTACACTGCCATAAATCTCTGACTTAAATCAAGCGCTACTCCTCATCTTGACAGATCAGGAGCTGTTCTATTTTGATGCGAGAAATAATTAGAATAAAATTTTTAAGAGAATCCAAGAGGCCCTTATTTCTATTTCTTAATTTTGTGTCTTACCCTCTACTCCTTGTTCTGCTTTTCTTAGATAAAAAATAAGAAAGTAAGTGCTTAACAGACTATGTGGAAATGGAATGGAAAAGAAAGAAAAGAATCAGTATTCCTGGTGAATAATTTGGCTAGAGGAAAAAAAGACAGATACAGATCAGATCCTTTTGATATGTTAAAAGCATCCCAAAATGCCTACGCTCTGGATGCTTTTACACAAATTATCTTTCATCATAAAAGTACAAAATACATATAATGGACAGCTCATCTCTCTCCAATGAATATGTAGCCACGAGCTGATAAGATAATAGACTAAACACTGACCTGTCACAGACTTGACGATCATAAAAGTAGAGTTTAAAAAGTTGGTTCTCATGTCTCAGACATTTAATGGGCAGGCACTAAGATATGCTTCCAATCTTCAAACTCTTCTCATACTATTCTGCCTTAATAAGCACAGGCATAACCCTCAAGCTGGTCATATTTGGAGAAAGACACTGTTTGTACATATACTTCTCCTACAACCTCACTTCCCAGGAACTCCTTCCCACTTAGAATGACTTAAGCTTAGAATGACTTCAGTGTCACATAGTTGCTCTGAGAGAAACAGATTAAAAATCTTTTTACTGAGTGCAGCAGCCCAATTAGGTTTATATTCAAATCGCAAGAGGCACCTGAGGCGTCAGTTGATGGATAGGCTCCTAATAAACAATAATTATTATTGCAATGTGCAAACCAGCTAAACTGTTAAGAACAGAGCCTCAAAACAAGAAACTTCATTCTTGGCAGCCTTCTGAGTGTCACCCCTGTATTACTGTGGGATCCATGCCTTTTCTCTTCAGAGCGTCACCATGCCCATGAGAACCAAGCTTTTTCCTACATCTCCTTCCCTGTATGATGCCATATTATGATTGTCTAGTTATCAGTAAATCTTATATTTCAAATCAGCTGCCAAGCCTGAAAAGGAACGACAGCATCAGACCTCAGAACTGATGGGTCTGGGTTCTTTCTACGGTCCTACTACCAACCCACTGTGGGATCTCTGGAAAGTCATTATGTTAAGCAAGAAGATTAGCTGAAAAATTACGTTATTAATGAGGTTTTAGCAGCAGTTTCATAGATGTACTAGCATCTCTTCCTGTTAAATTAATAGAAGCTCAGCTCTTCACAGGAATTATGTTGCTTATTTCTACTATAGAAGCTAAAAGCACAGGGAAATAAGTACACTTGGACACCTCCTGGGACAACAGACTTGCACCTCTCAAGCCTTCTCTTTTTCTCCCCAGTTCATGTCATGGCTGTGTGGCACCTAACATTCATTTAAATCAATATTTATTGATTGATTTAGGTACTTACATAGTTACAGAAAAGCTTTTCATGCTTCCTTAGTGCTATGTAGACAGAGCCACAGAAGTCAGATTATTTTTTTTAATTAAAGAATAAACAATAAGCAAAAGAAATAAAGTATAAAGAGCTTTTTAAAAAGAAGGCTAAAAAAAAAATAAGAAGAAAAAGAAACATCCTAAAATTGTATTTTGTTATTCTATACATTCTCCAAGACAGCTTCATCCTCTCTCTGCCTATTTAGCTCTGCAATATTTGAAGACATTTCGTTTCTTGATGCAAACACTCTGGGAGTGCAAAACCAACATTTTCATTATTTTGTGGCTAATAATTAGAAAACACAATATGCCTGAAACCAACTTTCAGCAGTCTTCTGGGATATCTGAGAACCTGGTCAAGCTTGGGCTGACTGGGAGCTAGGTGAGAGCTTACATGATCATGCCACTGGCTCGTTAAGACACTTTCACAAAGGCTTTTTGATTTCACTTGCACCGGCAGCCTCACGCTGAAAGGTTACACTTGAAATCAAAGAGAATCTATGAGCTCCATGCAACAGGAACCATTTCTTAGTCACAGAAGGAAAAAGACAAAGATTTCCCCTCAGAACCAGTGGGGTTTCATTCAACACAGAATCAGAACCTGAATACAGCATTAATAAGA
>WEIS01097771.1:0-19197 GCA_013389965.1 Todus mexicanus
CAACACTACCAGGTAGTGGAAATAATGAAAGAAACACTTCAGGAAGGTTCCTCTACTTGCCACATGCCATTCACCTTCACATTTGAGCCCTCTCAGTTTTATCATCTTCCCTACTGTAACTAGTGTGAAAAGCTCAGCATTCTAATCCAGAATCTCACCTGGGCATAGCCAAATGTACACGTGGTTGGGTTGCTCTCGACCTGAGAAAAAAGAACTTTACAATGGCTCAATGAAGCGTACTTCAGCAGGAACCAGTGATGATAAAGCAAGAAAGCATTTGGGTGTGGTATTTATCGGCAGACTGGAAGAAAAGCATTACCTGCCAGGGGCAATGGCCACGATGGCACAAAGTTCCTCCCGTTATCCTGGAGTCCCTGTGCGCTGAAGAAGAGCTGATGAACTGAGGCATGTCTGAAACACCTTCCCAGTCGCTGCTCTGATTGAGCCCATTGTGCATGGTCTGAACGTCCCCTGTTCTGTTCTGGCCAGTGCTTGCCTCTCTCTGGTTTTGCCCAGCAGCATTTTCCACCGTGTCCTCCTGCCTGGCAGCAGGCGCTGTGCTCTCGTTCTGCCATGCTGGGCCCTGGGTCGGCTCACGCCCCGGAGCCAGGTCTCTGCTGGGCTCGCCCAGCCTGGCTGTCCCCTCGGCTGCCTCATCGTGCTCAGGGACACCCGCCTCCTGCCCAGCAGGACCAGTCCTCAGCTGCTGTGGGGTCACAGAGTCCACCAGAGTCTTGTTCCAGCTGGAAGCATCTCCTGCCACCTCCGTTTGTCCGGCCTCACCCTCCACGTGCATGCTCTGCCCCAAGGCATCCTTTAAGGTCTCGTTTTCCCCAATAGCACTTTGTTCCGGCTCCATTTGCCAACCTGTGCCCGCCGTGCTCTCCTTCCACTTGCCCACATCACCCCCGCGCTCACGCAGTCCCCGCCGGAGCTGGGTCTGCTCCAGCCGCTCTTCCTCCAGAGCCTGCCTGGCCTTAATCAGGCCACAGGGAAACGGTGCTGGAGGGAGGAAAGACAGAAACAACTGGACTTTAGGGTGTGCGGTGTAGTGTCAAACTCCAACACAAAAGCAGCACTTTTCCTGTCCAAGAATGGGATTCAACCCTTCTGTAAGAGCCCAGGAACAACTCTGACATGTCAGCTTCCACCGCTGCCATCACCTCACCAAGGTGTGTGGAGCCAATTACCAAAACACAGCACACAGCTGTGCCGACTTTGAACCACGGGCGTCAGCCGTGGCTGCCAATGCCAGGAGCAGTCTGCCAAGGGCTCCCCGTGTGACAGAATCCCAACCCCGTGCTCCCCTTGTCACAGGACACCTTAACACAAAGTTCTCAAGGCCCCCGTCATGTCCTCTTGCCCCCGAACACTGCGGCTGAGCTTCATAACTCAGTTAAGCTGATCTGTCTGTGCTGCTGTTCAAAGGAACAGGCCCTCCCCAGACTGTGCTGCTGCTCCTTCATCCTCTGCTTACGGGGGCACTGGATTAGAGACACACCTGATTGACAAGAACCTTACAATTTAAAACAAAGAAATGAAACATTATAAATATGACAGACCATCTCCACACACTAAGTGAAAGCTGCAGTAGTCGCAGCGTGCAGAGCTCTTCTGCAGCCACAGTGCCTGCAAATCTGCTCTTCATCTGCAGCCCCCTCAGGCTGCCCCCCTTACCTGCTGGCACGCATCCCCTGCCGTCCTCATGCAGGGTGTAACCCTGGGCGCAGGAGCACGCCACGTGGAAGGCGCTGCTGCCGTCGCTGCAGTACTGCCCGCACCCGCCGTTCTTGTACCAGCACTCCAGCTTCTCTGCGAGGCAAACAGAGGCGGTCACTTGGGGACGGCTGCGCACAGACCCCTGAGCCGGGCTCAGCTTCCAGCACTATTACTATACGAAGGAAAGTAGGGGAAAAATCTGAAGAGGTCTCGCAAAACCCACGCTGATTTGCAGCAAACCAAACACGTTGCCTCACACCTATTGTTGTTCGTCTGTTTCCACCTTTTTCTTACCTGCCAGCTTTGTCCTGAGGCCTCAGCTGGGCTCTAGGCCCATCCGCCTGCAGAGCAGGGGCAAGAAAATGCCTGGAAGAGCAAACACTTCAAAATGCATCCATTTTTGATCCGTCTGCACTTCTTATCTTCTGTATCATGACACTGATAGATCGATAACTTGACTGAGTTATTTTATAAAGTGTTATATTTTTAAAAAATCAGATTTAATTGCTTCGCTGTAAAAAGAAAAGCTCAAGAAAAGCACTCGGGGGGAAAAAAAATTACTTATGATCCATAATTTCCACGTCAGTTTGGCTTTTGCTGTAGTTTCATGTCTCAGTCATTTGCAAACGGGATACAGTATTTCAGAGGATTAAAAATCTGCTAAGAGACAGGCAGCTTTTCTACTCCGTTTTTCATCATGCGCTTATGACAACATAAATACGGTTTTTAGTTTGATTTATGCTAAGCTTTGGCTAATTGGTTTGATGCATTTGCTCAGTAAGATTAAAAAGCGAACAGGGCCTCAGCCATGAGCGATCTGCAGCAGAGGCATCTATGGCAGGAGGTACTACACTTGTTAGGACTCTGAAGTGATCAGAAGAGGCAATTCCCTGTCCTTTCATGGTGGCAGATGGGAGATGGCCACGGGCCTTCCTCAGAGCTCGCACAGGTGAGTGCAAGAGCCCAGAACGGCTCCTGTCTGACAGGAGGTGGTGCTCACCTCTGCTTCCGCACAGCAGAGCTGGACGCAGCTACAGCCGCTGTCACAACACGATTCCCTTCCTGGGGTGGCAGCGCCCCAGCGTGTCATATAAGAAAACACTGTTCTAACACACGAACCTTGAAAACCCGACCAGTTCTGCATCAGGTAGATAAAGCCACCACTGATAACCCCAGTGAGAACCCTGTGCAATGGTTCAGCTCAAGTATCCAAGGAGCAAATTCCAGCCTTAACCCTCCCTTCACAACAGATGTCAACGTGTCTGCTCCTGTACTCACCCTTTTCACAGTTGGCTCCTCCAAATCTGGGGGGGCAGATGCAAAAGTAATTGTAGTGCCTTATTTTGCAGACTCCACCATTGTTACAGGGATTTGTGTTACACGGATTTAAACCTAAGAAGAAGAAACATGACCTAGTGTCATTCCAGGAATTAAGAGACGCCTGGCTTTAGAATGCCACGTAATTCTTTGTACTCAGATGGGGGAAAATAAAGATTTTTTTTTAGAATTCCTTTTTACCTACCTTTGTAATTGAACCAAAACTCCATCTGCAAGAAGAAATCACAAATGAAGAGAACAGTCAGTAAATGGTTCTATTGGTTACTGAAGATATAACATAGAAAACTCGTTGTTTTTTTAGGATGTGTGTAAATTAACATTTTTATTAGAACCGTGAAATGCATTCTCGGAGCAGATCTCCTGATCATCACCATGCAGGTGCCCTGAGTGACCCCTCCTGACCACCAAGCTGCAGAATCCATGGGCACAGAACCCCCAGAACCCCCAGAACCATGTTGGGTGGCCTGGGAAGCATCTCGTACAACTTGTTGTTAACCTGCCTCAATTTTTCCTACAATGAAGTAAATTCCTCACCGTTTTCTCCTGTGAATGGAAGATCTCTTTAGCCTCCTCAAATGAACACTTCTCCTCATTGCATTCTCTCTCCAAGTTCCCTGGACGAATCTCTTCCAGAAAATAGTTAGCACGTTTGTGGACTTTCAGCACCTCGTTTGCTTTGTCTTTTCTCACAAACACTAGAAAACAAAAGTGAAGAGTCGATCCCGGAGGACAACGAACCAGCACCATTACAGTCACAGTCACGCGCGCTTTCAGTTGGGTAAACGATATCAAAGAGGGGATCCGGAATCTGCGTGAACAGCCCAAAGGAAAATAAACTTAGCCTGTGTTCCAACAAAAGACAGTAGTAGTTGCAGCGTTCTTTTAATGAATCGAAAAGACCCACTGCTGAGACTTGCAGATTAGTGCAGAAATAACTTCTTACTCCGCAAGACTCTTGAGCGCTGCAGCTGCTGCTTTGGAGGCTGGTCATATTTTTACGCCTCCCCATCCCGATTCACAAATATTAGTTGTCTGGCTGTGTGTGCACGTGGAAGTAAAGCTGAAAGGAGGGGCTTGGTTTCTGCCTTGTATGAGCTTTGTTAGATACTCAGTGATGGAGACCCAGTGCCTTTCAGGTAGCTACTGTGGCCACAGCAGCACAGACGTCACTTCTTCATTGAAAGAAATATATGAAGTGTCAGTCTTGTACTTTCATTTCAATAATCTTAACTTCTCTTTGCTAAGCCATGTGCCCTCCTCCTGCAATGTCTTAAGAGCCATGACTGCCAATAAGTTAAAGGAGGAATGGCCAGAAGAGGGACTATGGCAGGAAGGTCCTCCCACCCCACACTCACATCACTGAAAAAAAATTAATAAATTCATTTTTTTCTTGCGCATTTCAGGAAGCGCTTCTTCAATCCACAGGACTTTCTGTTCAGAAAAGGAATGTGGTTGCAGTATAAATGCCAAGATTGCCACAATGAGACAATGAAGTTAAAAATGTAATTCAGAAGTGCCTACCTGAATATGAAAAGGGACAGCTGCTATTGATGGAGCACACCAGTAGGAGAAACATCGCAAGTGAGGAACCACTCTCCATTTTAGTGGGCACTCAGGCTACTCTGACTTCCTGATGATGTCCTTCAGAGGGAAAAGAAGAGTGAAATTGGTATATTATCATCACACAAAACCAACGGTGAATTAGCCTGCAAAAAAGACGAAGAAGCAGAAGCAAGAGGACAATAGAAGGGAAAAGAGCAAACTGTAGCCAGTTCATTTTGATCTGCTGCCCATTGTTTCCCCCGGCCACACTGACGATGCACACGACAACAGGAATCCCAACAGTTCGCAAGGCAACGTGCAGAGACTGGTCTGGCCCAAGATGTGGTGCAGGGTCTGATCCACAACCCACAGAAGTAATAAATGAGCCACGGTGAACACGGGAGCCATGGCTCAGGCCCAGCGTGAGCAGAAGTCTGTTCCAGTGACAGCCTTGTTTAAACTGGAAGGATCCGCGGCTGCCGGCTGAGCTGCACACCTCAGCCAGCAGCTCCTAGAGGCGGCAGCTGCTGTGGCATTACTGATGGTCAAGTAAGACCATATACACAAACCCCGGGGAGGAAACCATCCACCGCATACAAGACAGAAGTTTGTATTTCTTCGTATTACCTCCCCAGGCTAAATAATTTACCAGGTTCCGACAGCACATACCTCTTTGCTACCTGTATCATTTTTCCAAAAACGCAGATCAAAAATGCATTCGCTTTACACAGAACCACCAAATTATACTCACTTTTTTCTTTATTTTTTTAGGGGAAGACGGGAAAGAGACTTGGATGGACACCAGGAACAGCCATGAGGTCAAGAGGTTGATCATTAACCAGTCACAAATATTGACAGAGGAGAGAGACAACCTTCTGGATTCTATGAAACACATTTGAAATTCAAAATCAGAAGTAAATCGTCTGTCTCTACACAAATGCACATATGCATTAAAAGAAAAAAGTCCTTCAAAACATCCTCCAACAATAAGAGCCACTTCTTTTGCAACAAATTTCTTCAGGAAAATCTGGAATTTTTAAAGGAAGATTTCTAACGCTCTTTCAGTAGGTAAGACCAACTGGTGTGGAGAACACAAAAGCTGCTCTGTAAACATCTGTTGAAATACGCAGAGCAGTGAGTGTGTAGGAGGATTAACAGCAGTCACCTGCAGGGAGACAAATACTGCCCTGCAGTAGTCACAGCGATTCACTGGCATTATGATTTCTCCCTTTAGCTAGACCCATGTTTGGCTGGCTTTCAACACAATAATGTTTTCCCTTGTAATTCCTATGAGTAGCAACATCAGCCTTCTCGGAAGCACGTAGCCTTGGTGCAGGCCCTGGCTGGAAGGCTGCTGTTCAAAGCATTGGTCTTTAACACTTGTTGATCCTTAAATCCAGTCCCTGATAAAACAGGGGAGGGGGAGACAGCGACACAGAGAGATGGCTGATGGTACTCTGCACTTCCAGCTTACCTCCAACATGAGGAGTCATTTCTTTAACGCACGAGTCAACTTCAGGACTTGCTTTATAAGCAAGGAAGCAGCTTGTAAGTCAACAAGATAAGTCCAGAGGTTTAAGGGGTATTAAACCTCTTTGCTGACACCGTATTACATTTCTTACAAATCCTAAAGCAATTCTGTTGTACCTGAGTTTCTTTTCATTTAACAAGAACAGACTGAAGCGCTTTGCTGATCCAAACAGGGGTCCAAATCCTGGTTAAGATGTTGGAAACACAGATCACTGCGTCAGAGTTAGTTTCACTTTTTTTCTACGTGATTAATTATATTGAACAGGCTTAAATGCCAAGGCTAAAAACAAGTATAAACTCTGATATTAAACTTAATTTTGATTATTGCAGCTTCCTATGGGCTTATTCGTGCTATGTATCCTTATCTTATTTACTAATATACACACAGACGTACAGATCTGGGTACAAACACACACACCTATCAGTAATTAGTAATGCTAATACAGCCTGCAGCTGATTGCATTCACTAGAACAGGATAAAGTGTTTGCTTAGCTTGCTAATCAGAAGAGATTTACGGGCTTTAGGATAAACAGAACATGCAATAGTTTGGAATTAAACTTTTTTTTTTTAATAACCACAATTTTAATTGACTTTTAAGGAAGGCTGGGAGGTTAAAAGCAGGCATCAAGTGTGCAAAGAATATAAAATACTGAGAAGTTCTAGTGACCTGCAGAATCAGCTTAAGCTGTAAGCGCTGGAGCAAGATGCAAGTAAGCAGAGGTGGTGATGATGTTATTAAAATTTCATTGTGTTGAAAAAAAGAAATTACAAGTACAGAGCAAACCGAAACAATTACTGTAGCTAATATGTTAGAGTAAAGCTGAGATGACAGAACTGTGTTCTTACAGTGATTGTTAAGACACTTTTCTCTGTCCCCTCCTGCCTCCCCCACATCCCAGCCAATTCAGTCATTTTACACTTCAGAGATGGAATTGTCTGACCTTGGACTTATTTTCTGCAATGCTGCACAGGATCTCACTGTAACAGGGTATTATTTCTTGCCTGTAAGGGCCAAGTAGGACCATGCAACAAATAAACAACATAACCTGGACACTAACCAACGTAAACAATGTAAAAAAGCCCCCCAAAAGTAAAAAAACCCCTAGGTACCAAGGAAAACAGTACACGAGGTTACCATGTACTCAATATTTAATACTGAAGATCTGACAGTACATTACACTGCATACTGCCACTAGCACAGAGCCACGAATTCCAGACTCTCAGCATCAGAATCAACCCTTCGAAGAAGCTGACATCTCATCTATGTGGTGCTGGATCCACTCAAGATACTGACTAACTTTGGTGTAGACTCCAAATTTCTCCTTTCTTCCACAGCCTTCTCCCCAGCTCACCAGTCCTACCAAAAACCAAGTATCCCTGTACTTAGTGATCATGGGGCCTCCACTGTCCCCAGTGCAGGAATCTTTTTTCTCTCCTAAGCTTCCAGCACACAGCATGTTGTCAGAGATAGGAAATCTCATCGCCTGGGCACACTCGTTCCGGGGAACGATGGGGACTTCGATATAACTGAGGAAAGTAGAGAAAGTCTGGTCAACATCACTTGTGCTGCCCCAGCCAGTTACCACCGTCTGCTTCCCACTTCTTGTCAGCTCCTGCTCTGCCAGGTCGCGGGTGGGAAGACAGATAGGGAGCGTGTATTTGTTATACATCACGGGCTCAGCCAAGCGCAGCATGGCTATGTCATTATCGGAGGTCTCCTTCGTGTAATTTTCATGGCTCACAGATTTATCAACCCAAATGGCTTGCTCTTCTGCCTCAGCACGGAGACGGTGGAATTTACCTGGAAGAGCAAACAAGAAGGTGACAGATGCTACTGAATCTTCCTTCAGCATGAACACCAAGGTATCTCTCTGGATTACAGCGGGCTTCAGGACTGTACTTCATGTTTTTACTTCCCTTGTAATATAGACACTTGTTCATTTTATGTCATAGGTTAACAGCGCTCCTACTAGATTGGCAAATCTGTAAACTTTCCCTATTTATCTAAATCACGGAGTACTAAATGAACTAGTACCCTAGAGGTATGGTCGCCAGCTGAGAAACTGAACTACTGATGTGTTGATTGCCCTGTTGTGATGATACACTTGTGCAACTTGAGAGATCTTCAGGACAAAACCAATCATCTTAGAGTCATCACTAAGAGCTGTGAGAGCAAGCACACAGCAAAGCAAGACACTCACCACAGCACAGGAGCTTTATGCTGCGTAACCAGTGTCTGAATGGTTGAACCTCAGGATTGATAAGACAAAGATGAGTGACTGGTAAGGCTATTCCCTTCTGAAATCTTGCATCTATATTTTAAGGCTTTTTTAACTACTTAAGCCTTCTCAGTTGTTATTTGTGCTACATTATCATGGTCACTTTTTGGGCCAAGCAGTTAGGGAACACTAAGCAGCCAAGTAAGTTAAAAAGGGCCAGAAAGATAAGAACAAGTCACTTCTGACATACTGGGAAAGACCGAAGCAGATCTTTCCAATAGGATGTCATGAGAGAGCCCCAAGAATAATTTTCAGTGGCTGTCATGTTTCTGAACTGTGTTGTTGGTTAATTTAAGCTTCACGTCAAGGCTGACTTCAGTATGTACCTGATAAAAACACTTCATTGGGGAACTGTCCATTACACAGATCTGAGCTGCAGGCGGGCACACAGCCAAGCACATGAGGTGGCAGGACACCCAGGCTGACAGCTCATCTCTGCCCGTGCTGCATGTGTGTGACAGAAGTGTCCTTTCCTTCTCGGTCTCTCTATAAGTGAGTTGGAAGTTGCTCTTTGTCATCACCTTCTCAAATGTGTGCTTCACAATAATACCCCTCAAATCTGTTCCCCCTCCCCATGAACTTTTGCCTTCTTTCAGTCTTATTTGAATCCTTCCAGATACAAACTCTAAAGCCAGGTTGCTCTGACTTTACATGACCAAGGTCTTCTGAAGTCACTTGTTGCAGCGTAAGCTCCCCTGTGCTGGAGCCTGTCAATGCTACTGCAGCTGTTTGACACTTTTTTCTGTAAAGAGTCAGTGTCACTGACCACAGGGACTTTATGATCAACAGTAGTTCCAGAAATAGATTCTCAAAAGATCCACCTTTGGATTTTGGGCTTCCAGATCAACTACTTCTCAGGCTCTTGTCTTGCTCCTCTGCAGACAGCCCAGGGATGTTTCATATCTGGTGACTGCAGACAGCTGAAACCACTGATGGACACCTATGTTAAGTAGTACCAGAGCCTGAAGGACTTGCTACCATGAAGCCAACACTCACAAATCTTTTTTTCTCTGCTATCATGATCTCTCTTTTTTGTGACAATGGTGTCCACAGCACCCTTGGAGCACAATTCCTTGCTACTCGCTCTGCAGCCACTGTGGCTGCGGGCTGACTGGCAGCTAAGGGACAGGGGTTTATTGCAATCTTCACAGATACAACAGGCCTCAGAAATAACTCTGGACTCCATCACTGTCCGACCAGCTCCTCTGAGGAAGGCAGTTTAGTTCGGTTTCAAATTCCAGAAGTCCTATCTATACCTAGATGTACCAAATCTAGAAGCTGTGTGAAAAGCATCATAACCCTGTTGCTGGCAGAAAAATACGAACTATGAAGATCTACACAAACAAGGAAGTGTGAGACACTGTATTTAACTGAATCATTACATTCACCTATCTGCTCTTGGAGCTCTTAACACACTTCTGGATGCTCTTAAGCTGGAGACTCAGGAACAAGAGTCACAAACAGGAAAACTGGGTTGTTCTCAAATCCGTCTTCCAGAAACTTCAGCTACTTTGAGATCTGACTTTTCACTTTCAGACACTAAAAAGCCACCTGAGTCCTGCTACAAGGCTGCTCCCCGAGCTCAGGAGTGGAAACCCAGAGTCAAGCTTCCTTTCCAGCTTTGCTTTTATGGATGGCAAGCAGATTGCTGCAGTGGGACAAGTCCAGAACAGCGTCTGACAGAGGCATGTTGAGTCTTACCATCTCTGCAGTCTCAGTACGAACACCGTCATTACTATCACGGAGCTCGCACCTGCCCCCACAGACACTGACGTCTCCATTCAAAACTCTGTTCCATGTATCTCACTAGATCTCTCCAGAGTTTAGAGCAAGTGTTTGTCCAGTGAGAACTGCTTTTCTGATGGCAATAAAATGCCGAAAAGGTCCATGTAAATGGACAACCATGTGATGTTAGGCTGGATATTAAAATATTCTCCTTGGTCTGGACTATCATATGGAGAAGAATTTCTCCTCTCTTGGTGAAGTCTCAAGTCATCTCAGTCCCACCAAACCACAGTAAAGGACCTTTCTGTGGTTTCTGTCACATCACAGCAAGATTGAACAAGAAGGATTCTTCTCTTATGCATCACAATTCTCAATCCATGACCACACACTTGCTTCTTCCTCTATTAATTAAAGAAAGTTCTTCTGGACAGCAAGAGTGTGAGAGAAATTCAAACTGCTACTGCTGATCATCCTCACACTATAAATTACTCTGTTTACTTCACCCCAAATTTATGTGTCGCTCGAGTTTCATTTAAGAAAAATCTTCTCAAATCAGAGTTCTCAACTGTTGACACTTCACCTGCTGAAAACCACTTTTTATTTGACTCTCTTGACAGATCCCACCCCTTCTCTCTTCGCTGCAGAGAGATCTCTGGGCATGCCTATCCCAGCTGAAAGCCTGTCAGACTGCACAGATCTCTACCAACACTCGCAGTATGAGGCCAGGGTGGAGTAATTTAAGTGCAGCCTCAATACTTGCCGTAGTTACCATCTTCCCGCTGACCTATCCCCTTTCAAGTTACACTCCAAGCCACACCTAGCACCACAGAGCGTTCAAACGCCACATACAACAGCTGCTTTTTCCCTTCAAACAATCCCAGATCCTCTACCGAGCCAACTGCAAAGGTTTCTTCTTGGGCCTCACTGAAACTAAACACATATATTGGCGATGACTTAAATGGGAAGACAATTACTTACTAGCAACTGGAAGTGCTTGGAGATGTGCAGTCTGTGTGCGTATTTCCAAACTAGCACACACACACTCCTGCTTTGATGTCCCTCTGGGAAAAGGTGGATATTCTGGCACCGAGAGGACCCACGGCTACATCACATGCTTTTCCATTTGCCCTTTACGTTGAACAATGGAGGATGTACATAAAAACATCCACTCATACATGCCTTATTGTCTCTGTTCTCAAACATCTACACAGCCATAGTCTATATGAAACACGCATAGCATACAGACAATACATTTCCAAGGCTATGTATACAGACAATGTATTTGCAAGATTTCCCACAGTAACTGGGAACAACCTATCTTTTCACTACTGGAGAAAGAAAGAAGTTGTGCTGTTATGCCTCTGTCACCAATGGCAGATAGAAAACACTAATAAAAAAAAATTCTACTGAAGTGTGAATGGAACACCTAATATTTTAGCTCTTAATTCAGGAGCAGTACTGTACTTGACACAGATCTTCTCATGCTGAAGAGCAGCAGTGCCAGTAAGGGCAGTGTTGCTATTCTGCAGCACCTCTTCTCTTCCTTGAACTTGGTGTTCAAGTGTATGAAAAGGCAAGAAAAGACACTGTGACATTCTGTTCCTGGGACCAAGACTTTTGGTTTTTTTAAGTATTTGGATGACCTTGCTTATTTTGATTACTAAAAAAACACAAGCAGAAGAGACCAAGTCTTTCTACTTGACAGACAAGCAGCAGTTCTCAGGCTACATCAGCTCAGTTCCATAGTACGGATGATAGTAACTCAAATTAAACAGGATTTTTACTGATCTTCCTTGCTTTGTGCTAAGGTGCCTATTAAATGCTTCTTAGACAACCTACTCCTACAACCAAGAAGGACTTTATAACCTGCTAGTCTTTCTCCTGAGATGATAAGCCTTAGGGATGAAAACATGCTATTTAAAAAAAACAAGGACAGACTTTTTTCCATACCAAGTCTTACTTTGAGCCCCTCTTCCGCCTCAACGCAGTGTGCTGCAGTTAGGACCCAAGATGGATGGATGAGAACACCCCCACACAGAAATTTCCCTTTGCTATTTTGCAGCATAACCTGAAACAAAAAACCAAAAAAAAGAGAGAGGTCTGACACTGCACGAGCACAACTCACAAAAAAATTGTACAGATTCTTCTCTGCGGTTGCAAAATGCCCAGCCACAGCAAGCACCAAAGCATGACACAGCCATTGAAGCCAAAGCTCTACAGTGGGACAACAGCACTACGAACAAGATCTCTGTAGAACACCTACAAAAAAACCTTGAATTCTTTCTGAATGAGGGCTGGCTTCATCCGAATCAGCATGGGATGCTGCTGCTCAGTGCGAAGAAGCACTTTGAAACACAGAACTCAGATGAGGGGATTATTCTTGCGTCCACAGCAGACCAGAGACAGTGTGTCGCCTCAGGCTGCAACTCCCATGCTATGGTGTAAAAGGGTCTTTAATGTCAAGGAGAACCAGGCTTGATCATGTGCATTCACTAGTTCCATGGCAAGCTTTGTGAGGTCTCCCCTTTCTCTGTGATGTCCCAACCTGCTCTGTAAAGCTATGGCATATTTTGCTGACTAAAACTGCTAGCTTGATCTTATGACAGATGAGGCTTATAAGAACAGATCCATGCAGAAAGGGGGAAAAGATGACCTCGCACTCCCACCATAAAGCTGTTACAGTAGCAGGAGCTGCAGTGATTAAGCGGCCTTCCCCCAGATAGAGCGATAGAGCAGGTAAGTGTCATCAATAAGCTCTCTCTTGATATTGTCGGCAAGATAAGGTAAAAAACCTGACAACAGTGACAAGGTCAAGAATTATAAAAGATAATAAACTGCTTTTTCCTGTTACTCCAACTTTTGAGTTGCTTTTGAAGACTCTACACTAAGGGAATCATGTGTCACCACCACTAGTAAAGGAGGATCCTTTCTGGAGCTGCTAGGCAGGCAGAGCAGTTTGGGAAGAACCTGAACTATTTGCGGTGAAAAACTCTTTTCTTCTTACCTGCCAAGGGCTGTCTCCTCTTCTTCCTACGTTTCCATCAATGAGCCGAATATTGAATCCTGCTCTGGCTTCAATGAAGGCCGTTTTCACTCTTCCACAGGGGAACTCCACTACAGGAGATGTAGTGAAGTTAACTAGCAAAGACCGGATCATCCAATACAAAACCTCTTCCTAAAGCATTCCCTCCATCTGTCTAACCTAGGCGATACTACGCTCTGTGGAAGTCCCTCAACACTTTGCAGAGGCGGCAGTTTCCTGATTCCCTGCATGTCTCCATGAGGCAGACACAGGTTAAAGGCCATAAAGAGGGTATGGAGTCGGGAAATGCAGGCACGCAGTTACTCTGCATGGAATGGATGTTTTTAAAACTAGTACTAAGTGCACTCCAGACAATTCTCCCATAAACCCCTCCTGCTTCACGCTTGATTAATACTCTGCCAAGTCTGGATTACAAACGACCTCCTCTTACCTACAGGCTTGCACTTGGTATGGTCGTTCATCAGCTGATAGCCAGATGCACAGCTGCAAAAGCGGCACTGGTTGGCAGGGTCATCCCTGCAGAAATGGTCACATCCTCCATTATTGACAGAGCAATTGGTGTGTTCCACCACTGCAGGAAAAGGAACAGCCAGAGCGACACAAGAAGTCAGAAAGCCAAAGAGTTCCAGTAAGGTAGAGTGGCAAAATGACACTGTGATTCAAGTGAGCAAGAGCTGACGATGGATTTGGGATGACAGCTGTGGGCTTTGATGGCACTGGGGCCCTGAGACAGCAAACACACCTTGGTTCAGAATAACACAGTGGGGAGATGGAGAAACCCAGATTACTGTCAGGGCAAGCAGACTGGAGAACAGGAAATTCACTGTCACTTCACACAAGTCAGACAGTGCAAAGAGCTGATGACACGTGACATCCCTAAATATAAAATCCAGCTTTGTTCAAGGAAGAAATGGTCACAGTAATGACAATCAAATTATTTGCAGCGGATTGCTTTTTCCCCTGTATTGTAAAAACCCCCACCATCATCCCTGTGCTGGCAGTTCTACAATAACTGAAAACTCTGCTTTGCAGAATCATTTCCAGTATTTTTGCAAAATTTAGGTGTCTCAGATATCCAAACCTCTCCCATGGTAACACAAAGTTCATTTTGCTTTAGATAAGCACAGATAATCCTTTCACCACATCATGGAACAAAAGAGAAATCACATTAGTCAAGAAGGCGAGTACACTGTGCAACGACAAAAGCGTTGATCCCCATGACACAGAGATCCCGGCCACAAAGAATGTTATTTTTTTAGTGGATTAGAGGCAGCATTACCGTAATTGCACAAAACTCCCTCCCAGCCTTTGTTACAGATGCAGGAAAATTTTCCGATGTTGTCCTTGCAGATCCCATTGGAACAAGGCTGTGATTCACACTGATCTCCATCTGAAACAGAGGCAGGAAAACACAGTCCCTGAACCACAGTGCTCACAGGCCAAACCTTAACAGGAGCAGACCCTCCCCAGATTACCAACCATCACCCACGGTTTCTGCCACCGAATGGTGACACCTCGGTGGTGCTGGCCCAGAGACAGGGCATTTGTTTGGGTTCTGAATCACAGCTGCAGTGAGTGGAGTGGGCAGACGGGGAAGAGCCAGCAAAACCTGAGGCAGACAGGGCAGAGGCAGGTTACTGTGGGAGTGAAGAGCTGGGCTGGGGCTCCTCTTGGGACCACATCAGGCAGGGTTAGAGCACCGGAGAGTACTTGTGACCCAGTGCCTTAGGTCTGGGGAGATGCCTGATGACTGACACAGATGCACCTCAGTTTTTCTGGGAGGCTGCCTGTATGACAGAATAGGAAAACTTTCTTTGCACACCCCATTGAAGAGAGAATGAGAATTTGAATCAGCCTGTGATACACAGCAGCAAGAAGGCTGAGAACCAGCACCTCTTGAGGAAACATGGAGAAGTAATTAGGAAAGCCTTTTACTTACCTACATACTTGCTCCAAAAATTCAGCTGTGGAGAAACAAAACTTGCATTAAGGCTAGAAGCAGATTTTTAACACGCAAGGGACTTAAACTGTATGTGTGTCTTGGCCAACAGAGCACATCACCCAGTCAAAAGCATCGTCCCATTCTTCTGGACAATGCAGTGACTGCTCCTACAAACCAATAAAACCGGCCAGCCTGGACGTTCCTGCATTGCCCGTACTCAGCACAGATCTGCCGGCCCTGCTTGCGGACCCACCAGCACCACAACCCCTCAGCATCTCCACAGCTGCCCTGCTTTCTTATCACTTACTGCCAGGCAATTCGCCCGTGTAGCTGAGCGCACAACTCGCTTGTGCCCAGTTAGAGAGAACATGGGCATTGAGGAGACAGACCCCACTCCACGCTGGGGCCTGAGGGACAGCAAGGACCGGTTCTTCCTCTGTGGTGAGCCTTCTGTGCTTAACCCAGCAAAAAAAAGTCCAAGCCAACACAATGATTTGGTGTGGAAAGGGGCAAGAATCAGTGATGCTGACCACAAAGGTAGTGTCCAATTGAAAATATGAGGTTTGGAGAAGGAGAGATAGCTTAGCAATAACAGAAAGGTTTGTCAGGCACAGGTGGGCAGAGTGGGGAGATACACTGAAGGGCAGCCAGGGCTGGCAAATGGACAACAGGGGGCAAAAGACTGGGAAAAACTCTGGCAGTAAGAACAGCCAGTGGGGTCAAGCAGGGATAGGGACCTGTCTGGGACCTAAACATCAGTTAGGTCAGGTGGGACACGTGTGAACAGCCAAGTTTTGTGGCCCATATAGGTGGAAACTTGACAACCACTATAACACAATTACAATCAAAACTATGCCTACACCTTAGGGATCAGGAGCTATGAATGTCCAGTGCTGACAGCAAGATCTCCCATGCCCAGATTGCAATATTTTGAGAAAACAAAGGATTGCTTAAGTCCCACACTCATGCTTAAAAAAAACAACTTACTGTTGCTTCCTTGGTTTCAAATATCTCACTGGCCTCCTCAAAGTCACACGTCTCTTCAACACACTCACGCTCCAGAGAGCCTGGTTTGACCTCCTCCAGAAAAGTGTTTGCCCGCTTCTGGACTTTCAGGACTTGGTTTGCATCTCTATTGCTGTAAAATACTGGAAGGAAAGATGTGAAAGCACGACCAGGGAAAAGAGCTGGCTGAAAACTGGCAGTGGTCCTTCCCAAAGGACGCTTATCAGAGCAACAGCCCTTCTCTAGCACAGCAAGAGAGACTGCCCTAGAAACCACAGGCTGTCAGTGCTGTGCTACAGAAGACAGCTCCAGCCTCTGCTGTGTGTACTCCAGCAGATCGCAGGGCCCGGGAGGGCTGTGAGCAGGCAGCCATCACAGCCCTGCACCGTGTCTGCCCACCTCTGCTAGAACAATCCAAAGCCCCCTAATGGGAACAATTCCAGTCGCTCCCTGTGACTGACAGAGGAGCAGGAAACACACTTGCCGAACTTGAAAAGGGTGAAGGGTATCTCCAAAATCAAAACTTACTTGAGGTACTACAGACTCGTGAAGAGCAGGCAGCCAGCAGCACCCCTATGGTGACGAGCTTCCACATACTGCAGCAAGAGTCACCTGAAGAAGAGAAGGTAGGTAAGAAGGGGCACACGCTGCAGAGCTGCAGCCTGACCCCCCTGCTGCTGACAGTTTCCAGTCAGACAGCTCAGCTCCTTCACTTGCTTTGCTCAGAGCAGCTCCCTCCCTCAGTGCTGGCTTGTGACTTTCTCTGATGCCAGCTCCAAAGCGGCCGTTCACTAGAGGCCCTCCAGACTGGTTTGCTAGTTCCCTTTAAGCCAGCAGCAGCTCTCCCAGAACACTTCTTGTCTGCCCCAACATCCTCCCCTTGTCACTGGACATTTTTGACAAGCTTTATGCTTCATTAAAGCAAGCCACACTTTGAAATCCCGAAGGATATGATACCTTTGAAGCACTTACTGCTTTATTCTGTGTGAATCAGCGTGATCTACTCTTCCGCCATGAGCTCTGCTGGAACTTGGTTAATCCATAACTTCAGGTATTTACTCTTTGGAGTGACATGAAGTGCTTTCTTTTTAGCCTTTAAACAAACATTGCTCACAGGGATCTTGACGATTTACTTGCATGCGGGAGAAAAGTGAAACAGCTGAGGCATCCATTCTGCCTTTTCAAATCTGCTTTGTTTTTCTTTTGATTCTCTGGCAAGCGAAAATGGTTATATTTAGTTTGTAAGCATAAGCACCAAGTGTCGAGGTGTCTTGAGAGATCCTACCACCTTCTCACAGCACACAATCACCCAAAAAGGACATACATTGCTATTTTTAAGAGTTCTTCAACTTTACTTTCTCATCAAAGGTTCCACCACAGAACCTTTGCCACCTTTGCTTTTGCCAAGGCAAACAACCCCCCTCAGAGCCATGAGAAGGCAGGGCAAAAAGCTTGGACCAGCATGCTGCACCTTTGGGTGTACTCAGCACAAAACCTTCTACTGAGTTTTGAATGTTGAACATTTTAGAGAAAACCCACAATCCTTTTCAGAAGTTTTCTTGCCCTGGAGATGGTATGAACCAGTGTGTCCCCCTTCCCTGAGAGCGGTTTGCGCAGCAGCACCTCTGCGAGGGTATAGCATGTGACATCTTCGTGCAAAGCACCTGTGCAAACGTGTTCTTAGCAATCCTCCACCGGAGAAAGTGCCGCCAGCTGTCAGGAGAAGGTGGGCCCCCTCAGGACCTCAGCTCAAGTCCGGTAACACTGTTTAGGAAACCTCTGAGTGCTTAAAAAACTTGTTTTCTTTTTCCCTTAAAAACTTGGCCGTGGAATTTCTTGAAAACAAGCTCTCTTTAAACAAAGCTTTCAAAGTTCGTTCATCTGGGACTCGTGCTAAAAAAAGATTGCAGCACCCACAACCACAGCAGGGGAAGACGTGTGCACCGTGAAGCTCTACTGAGATATTTTTCATCCTCAGTTCGGCCATTCAACAAGAAAAATTCAGCTGAGATTAATGGTAACAGATTTTTCCTGAAAATAAAGTTTATGGAACACATCTGAAGACAGGAAACATGACACAGGAAGGCTAACAAGAAACAAGGGTAGTACCACATATTCCATGTGTTACTCAATATTCGTAGCTGGCCTGGCCATCTAGAAACAGCGCTCCAACTCCTCCCACCAGTGGCACAGCCCAGGTGCCAACCTGCTCATAAAGGACAAAGAGGCCTGAAATCACTCCCTTCCCAGCTCCCCGGAGGAAAAGCCACAGGCCACAACAGACTCTCGTATTTTACCCTGAAGTCAACAGAAGTGGTGTGATTTTTAGGTCATACGCAAACTCCTCCTCTTCTGTCCTTGTGAAGACCAGCCTTACTACCTTCCAGGTCATTTGGAAAGCCAGCAAAATGCTGGAGCTCTTCAGGTAACAGTTGCTAGAGAACTGCCATGGATCTTTTAGCTGTAATTAACATTAAATGTCACTTTTCATGGTCTCAGAACCTTTTAATTGTGCCTATGTGAGAATTAAACACCTCAAGCTGCTCAAGGCCCAGCTGGCCAGTGCAGTTATTCATCCCAACCAGGCACACAGCAGCCAAACAAGGGATTTACCTTATGACTCCGAAGCTGCTTTATAGGTAAGGAATGACAGGGCTTCTTCTAAACCAGCTCATTTCCAGTGCTGCCCATTCAGTGGGAGCAGCAATTCCCTGACTTCTCCGCAACATTCCTCACGCTTTACTCTGTATTAAAAGAACCAAGAACATTTAAAAACCTAACCCAACATCACATAGGACAAGACAAACAGCACCAGAACACATTTTTTTTTAAAAACCTCCCACTGGTACTTCAAAATCTTTACAGCACACCTCTCTCCAAGCCCACCCTGCCTTAGCCACGATCCATTAGGTAATTATCAATCAAGTCAAGAGGGTGGCAGGCCTGATATCCCAGTAATCATACAGAGTGGGGCTAAGAGTTTCTTGCTATTAGCTACTGCCACGTAAATAAAAGACCGAAAGAAATTACGTGCATCAGCGGAGTTAGCCTGTCTCTGCTGCTGCTTTCTCCG
>WEIS01097785.1:0-10193 GCA_013389965.1 Todus mexicanus
GTGAAAAAAAACCCCACAGCTTAGACTAAAGAACAAATTCATCCAAGTTTGTGAGGCTAAACTAGCCTCCCTATATTATTTATGAAACAGAAAAAGACTTAAATGACTGGCTACTTATGAGTAATTATCACAGCTATTATAAAAAGATTTGTTAAGAGAATTTTGGTTGTTATATAATTATCCTATGGGTCACCATCTGTCTTTAAGTCTCTATAAAATTTAACATATGTTGTTTTCACCGAGTGCTGTAGTAGATTCACATTCTCATCCTGCATACGTGCTGCAACATAAGAAGTCTATTCATACCACTGGGAATATGTCAGAGCCAAATATCGAGTAGTGCTCCTCTGCTAACAGTCTCTTTTGAAAGCCAGGCCACTTCCTCCCATGTTCAACTAACAACTCAAGAATGTAGATTTCTCACAAACTCAGCACACATAGCTTTGCCATTTGCTTTGCTGCAGCTTTGCTTTGGCAACAGAGTTATGATCTGAAGTATTAAGTGATGCTTCAGTTCTTCTCAGCTTTTTTTCATTTTCCTCTCTCTTTTTCAAGTTCTGAAAGAGGACAACTCAGAACTTTAACTGCTCAAAGAGCTCCCATATATAAAAGAAGATCCCCTGTGGCAGGGTCCTACTCCATCCCTTTGGGCAAGATGTTACTAATAAAAACTCAGAACACTGTTCATACTCAAAGGTATATATTCATTCTCCTTCCAATAAATGTTGCTGATTACATTCACAATTATTAGAGAAGGAGGAGGAGAGGGTAACACATTTAGCAGCTTACTTTCTCTGTATTCTTGCCAGAGGGTCAGCAAATGTTTAAAGATTTCTATTTGAGTGGTGGTACAAGAATTGCCACACAGAAATGCCACCTTTCAGCGCACTGGTGCGGGATGATACACAACCAAGATTTTGCACAATTTAATACTTCCCACCTCCCGTCCCCCCTCCCAAAAGGAAAAAAAAAATAAAACAATAGCTTTAAGTACTCACAGATGATGCTGGCTGTTTACATACACCTTGCTATTTTGGGATATCAGTGGAAAGAAAGAAAGAAAAAAGAAGCAAGGCAAAACAAAATTAGTGGTTGAATCAAGAAACTGCATGGAAGAGTTGGTTGAACTCTCCAGAAGCACGATCACATAGAATATAAAATATGAGATAGAATCCTTTACCTATACCTGCATGTAGTTTTCAACTCAAGAGCTCTCAGAAACAGACCATGTAGCAAAACATCCAAGCTTCAGCTTGTTGCATAGTGCTGCTGATAACAAGTGAAACTTCAAACCAAACCACATTTCATCAAATAAATCCAGACCTTTGCACCAAGTCTATGTTTATACTTCATCTTTTTCCCCCATGCAATTTGTCATAGCCACTAGGACAGTTACAACACACTCAGCTGAAGCAGACTGTCCCTCCTTCCAAGTGCTTACAGAAGGAGCAATAACCTCAAAAATTCTACAACTAAAGTAAACAGATTTCAGTTTTTTTAACAAAGCTGCTGCAGTGACGGTTGGCAATTAAAAAACCTGCCAGGTATAATCTTAAGCTAAAACTGAATAAACGGTTGATTGGGCACTATACATGAATCATTAACATGCTAGAACTGATGACAAATCCTCCAAATGTAAGCCTCATATAGAAAATTGGCTATAAGCCTTTAAACAAGAGTGTGCAATGCAATGCATCAAAATTATATAAATTAAAAGAAACAACAGCAACCCGATTCCAACACTGCACCCTTTAGGCAAGGGTTAGGAAATGGGTCTCACACAGAGCCACACATGCTAACCAGTACTGGGGAAAATTATCTTCATGAGCCACCAGCTTCAGGTCTGAGAATTACACAGTGCTGACTTTGTGTAGTCGCATACATGATTAATAAGTATTTTTACAACTAGCATCCCACTCACATGAGAAAAAAAGGACACTGTACACGGCAACAGCATTCAGCCTGTTTTTGTTCTGCTGGAACAAAAGGAAATGACAAGTGCACAACCCAGGGATGAAGCACAAGCTGTCTGGGCACTGAGCCTGCAGCGGGTGGCTGAACAAGGCACTCTCAGACTACCTGTAGTGCTTTCCATCCAACACCGACCAACCCAAAACACTACAGTTTCTGTTACTGGCACCGGGTAACCACATAGTGCTCACCTCATCTTTCCTGCTGCAGTCCAGCAAGTCTTGCTGCGTCAAACACAGAGCTGGCTCTCTTATCCTCCCCCACCTCCAAGCCGTGGAGATGTGTTCCTTCACAGCAATCCTCACACGTAAACCCGATTAAATCAATCGGGGCTGAGCACTGGGACACTTGGCCCCGAGATGCCCTTTATTTTAAGGCATTGGGTGGCATGCAAGGGACAACTGATTAGTCTGCTATAAGGAAATCTACCCTATTAAGACATGCTTCTGGCCAATCTCCATCAATTCTTTCTCTATTCCCAGATTCAAATAAGCTTGTAATTGTTTTGCATTTCATCATTCCAAGAGCAAGTAGAGGAAGGCAGGAGTTGTAGAAGTTATTTTTTCAAACCTTCCAACCTTCATCATCCCCTGGTTAGAGCTCCTCAATAATTAACTGCAAAGTAACGTGGTAGTGTTTCATCACCCAAACTGATTATGTATTACATGTTTATGTATCTATCAATAGTATTGTGGTTGAAGAGGCAGTTTTATCTTCAGAATTCAGATATCAAGTAGACATTTACAATACTGTAACCTAAGGGCACAATATAATTCCACTTGCTAATGAACTGCCTACCTAAAAGGCAAAAAAACCCCAAACCAACAAACCCAACACCCAAAAGCCCAGAGACAAGATCATCTGCGAACTGACACACTTTGCTTCAGACACCTTTGCTATTAATGCTAAGCTTTGCTGTGTTGACCCCTTTCTAAAAATGCATCTCTTCTGAGATACTTATGTTAACCTCCCCTTCGGTTACTAGTTGAATTGAGAACCACAGCAGCAGACACTCCCCAGAGCAACTGCCATCTTTACTTACAGTATAATGTGCAGCATAAAAGCATTTGAAAAAAGTTTTTCGGTTAACAAATGATCATCATAAACTCGCCGAACTTCAGCTGTCCAAATCTTTTTCCTTGCAGGCTTTATTCTTGGTTATACCCACACTGAAATCCCATAAAGCAAAGCCTCTAGAATAGAACTGTTGTGTGAGGAGGGGAATTCAGGAAAGCCTATTCCCCTACCTGCTGCTGCTGCCTCTTCCCAGCCACAGAGTCACCCCAGTATAGCAAAGCAGCAGCAGAGCAGTCCAGGGACTGCCAGCTTGGGGCAGCTCCCCTCACGGCAATAAGGATGCTGCATGACCTTTGTATTAAAAGCTCTATCTTCAGTGCCAACACACACACTTCGACTTGATCAATATGCTCAGGACTGGGGCATGGCAATATCTGCCATGCGTGAATAAAATCACCTCACGTAAATGAACACTAAGGAATGACATCTAGATTCAGCAACAAAGGCATTGTTAGAAAAAATATTATTTCTTTATCACTTGTTGGTATAAATGGATTTATATCAGTACCTGTTTGTTGATCTTCAGATTGCTTTGCTTCCCTACAGATTATTCAAAGAAAGTAGAACGCGATTCCTTTGAAACGCAACCCAAGAAAAACAGAGCATTGCATCTCAGCTCTTGTGAAAAGTTTTAAAAGCATTCACCTACGTTTACTATTATGCTGTCACGTAAAATAGGCTTTCAATAGCCTCAGTGCCAGTACATCTCCCACTATAAAGCAACTTCTAGCAGACTCAAAAGTATAGCTTCTGGGAGAAAATATTAAGATGTGGTCTCACTCCAGCTGATTAGAACAAGCCATTTGCTATAAAAGAGCACCAGCCTTTTCGCATGCAGGTAGCTCTGCTGCTCCTTTACATGAAAAACAAGTTCTACCACATCACTCTTACCAGTAGTGCTGCTTCTTTCCTTCAGGTCTGCCAAAAGCATGAGCAGCTACAAGTGGGTAGCAAGGGTGACAGGAGAGCTTTGCAAGTAAAGGAAAGTACACCTAACCGTATCTGAAGAGGAACTCAAGATCATGGATGAACTAGCAACAAAAGAACCTTTGCAACAAGAAGTTTTCCATCTGCTTCTTCAACAGCACAGGGTCATATTTCATTCTGAGTCCTTGCAGTCAGAAGGCATCCCTCAGAACAGGGCAGGAATGCAATGTTTGAAGCTAATCAAGGAAGAGCTGGAAGGGAGTGACTCATGAATGAGCAGAGACAAACATCAGCCACCCTACGCTCAATGTACAGGCAGAACATAAACATCATACATCACTATCAGTAGGTCTGGGTGCCCTCGCCCCATTCAAAGAGCTAATAAGAGCGAAAGGGCTGTGCAGAAGCTCTGTAGAGTTTCTCTTGGCAATGTTCACGTATTTAATTCATGTAGGACGTACTTTCTCAGAACAAGCAATGAGGTAAACATTGATATTGCTCAAGAACCAACTAACCTTCCAAGTTACTATTAGACTTCCACACTGCCACACTTAACTGTCAAAAACTGTGGTAGCTTAACACCATTATCGGTGCATCTAGATCTCCAAGTCCATCTCCTATTTGGTTCTTTCAGGGTGTGTGATCTCTTATTTTGCATAAGAATTCAGGATGGATTACTCTCAACTGCTACCTATTTTTTTCTCTTTACTACTACAAAGCTATTGTTCACCATTAAGGGCAGTGAGACACTGGAACAGGTTGCCCAGAGAAGCTGTGGAGGTCCCATCATTGGAAGATGTCCCTGCTCACAGCAGAGGAGGTTGCACTAGATAATCTTTAAAGGTATCTTCCAACTCGAACTGTTCTATAATTCTATGAGCATGAGCATGACTCTATCTCCATGTCATCTACACTGCAGTAAATTCAAAACACTAGTTCTTCCTTCCTTGCAATGCTGCTATGGATAAGCTGCTATAGAGGTAGGAGCACCTTCCTGCCTTATCCCATTCAGTACAGAAGCACTAGGCACTCTGCAAGCAAAAGAAAAATAAAGCAGTAATGCAATCCTAAGGAAAATGAAAAAAATCCCCAGAAATTTCAGGTCAAGTTAAGCCAAACCACACTTTACTCTGCAGGTCAATCACTCCACTCTATTTCCAAGGTCTAAAGCAAAAATGCAGGTCACATTTGAAAGAAAGGTCAAAGCAGGTTGCAGAACAATGCTGAAGTGCAGAGATTTACATGGTATGGAGAATTGCTGATCTACTGAAATGAAGCAAGCAACAAAATGAAAGCTCATTGTATTATTATACTGATACACAGCAATTTAATCGATAGGAAAAAAAGGATCTTGCAGTCTTGCAGCAAGCAACTTGCGTTAAAAAAAACCCAGCCAAAGACAAGCAGGAACAACAGGTAGCTAAAAAAGCAACTAACACAACTAAAAAGCAGCTAAAGCAAAAGAGATTTGGTACTCCCATTAAAAAAACCCATCTTCAATAAACTTCTTAAACATCCACCAGTTCTCACACCTGCATGCAAAATTAGCCTTTTTAAATTTCTACCATTTCAAATTCACTGCACAATTGAATTTAGGTAGTAAGCAGAAAACAGTGACAACAACACAGAGCAGCTCTGCTACGTTCTCTTTCAAACGTACATTCTTCCTTTCAAAGACCACGTATGTGCACACACTGCTGTCTACTCTGGGCAGGGTTTAGTCTGGCATTATGCAAATAATTTTTCATCAGCAACAGATCTTAAACCTCAGATCCTCCCTCCATTGCTCATCCCTGTTCCACCCGGGGTGAGAGGCTGCTTCCTCAAGACACAAGCACTACTCTCAAACTATTCTCTAAATAGGAACTAGACGTTATGTAGTTTTTAAAAGAAACAGACACATGAAGCTTTTTTTGGTTTATGTGTTTGCAACCAATATCATTTCACCATTCCAGTTTAGAGAGCTGTCAAACCAAAATATATGCCAGCACAATTAACAGTGTCACCTCCCAGCAGATGGTGAATCTGCCACCAAGACAGTCAGTCACTTCGTATTACACCTGGCTGAAACTCACCACAGTTTCTCTGGAAGCATGGATGCTCCTCAAAAACTAAACATCATGAAAAAGGACAGGATTTTCTATTTTGCTCTGCAAGTAGTTACTGAATCTAACTACAAGTGTCAGAAATAAACAATATTACTATGTGAAGATTTGTAACTTAAGAGTCCTAATAACCAAATACTCTGAATTAAAGCAGCAGACACATCATTCACACATCACTGCTGTCTCATGAATCTATTCTGCAGCGACAAGAAAATACTTGTCAATGATCCAGATGCAAGACTTAAGCATTTATTTTGCACACAGCCCTTCACACAACTGAAGTTTTGATCAACAGATCACAGTCATCAGTGCTGAAGAACACAGAGAACCAGCACACTTGAGACGAATCTTTATTTTCTGCTTCCCATACCACCACTATATCTCAAAGCACTTTAACGCCCAAGAGGGAACCCCAGTGAGGAGAGCGGTATTTTCCAGTTGGCACTGCCACATGCAATTCACTCCATGCCATGGGACCCCACCAACACTACAGCTGTTGGGAGAATAAATTCCCACATCATCAGTGTCAGTTTGCACCAACTTGGGACAGCAGCAGCCACTGCTTGACACTGCTTTTAGCTGGTTATCAGCTTCATTCCCTCAGAGCACCTGGTTTCCGAAACCTTTAAAAAACTGACAAACCCCCCACACCTCAGCAAGAGCCATCACTGCAGTTTATCAAAAGATGTTTTAGCCTTTTGAAAGTTATAACCCTTAGGGAAGGCAGTAAGCGTGCACTGTATCCATAGTACTGCCAAATACAGAGAAAGGATTACCTCTGCTGGATTCCAAACCCAAAAGCAGTAAGAAACCAACCAAGCTCCATTCCCTAGCACATCCCCTTATTTTGCTCACCTTTCTAGAAGGCTCATGATCATACACAGTGGTTACTGCCAGCTACCTGTCTTTCCCTCAGGAAGGAGCTGAATGAAGTGGTGCAAAATAAAACTCTGGCAGGAAATTGGGGAGCTACACGGATTTACCTCGTCCTGCCACTATTCCCTTCTCAATGCACCATGGACTAAGAGAAAAGAAAATGATCAGAACAACTTTCAAGACGTGAAACGACAGCAAGAAAGAAATCAACTATCAAAGTGTGAAGATGCAAAGAAGCTGTTCATCTCCTTAAAAACCTGCACGCACACGGGGTGAGGGGGGGCCAGGATCGCTCACTCACAGCAAGCCCCAGCGCCGTACAAACCACACAGCTCAGGCATCACTGATCTATGTACTCAAGAGACAGACACCACATGCTACATGCTCAGTTCAAGCGGTTTAGAAACAAAAGAATAAGTCATAAATTACAAGAGATACAGCTTTAAGGTACCCACATCATTAATCACCGGTCCCTACATGACAGTTTTTGCAATCAGTGTAGAAAGACCAAAAGGGAACTACGCAGCACTTTCAAAGTTAAGAACTCCTGCCTCTGTCACACACCACCAAATGCTCACAGATCTCCCCTTATTCTTTCTCGTCCAATTTGCTCAGTATTCTCAAAACTTTATATCACTCCCCCCACCATTCCCATTAGTTAACCAGCCAGTTCAACCAGTGAGTCAGTTTCTGTTGAGTTTTCTTTCACCACTCAGTAAGATTCAGCATTAAAAATCTCAAAACTATTCCCACCATCAGAGCTTCAAAACTAACATTGCAACAATTAACCTACTTCTTTTAAAGTTGCAACAATAAACAATAGACTAGAACATAAAAAAATAACCCAAATAACCACACATAAAAAAACCCCAAAACAAGACAGCAGTGTGACACATGGAAGAAAATTTTTACATTTAAAAGAGGTTTCCTACTCTTGACCTACTTCACTAACAAATACAATTTCCTGAAGTTCACTCTAACCCCAAATCTGCTTTATTGTTTCCATTCCAGGTAATTCAAAATAAAACACTTTTAGAAATAAGCATTTGCACGGTGCCAGCAAGGATGACCAAAAAACCCCATTTATTAGTTACTCATTCCGTTTCTTTCAGTATGCCTTGAATGGGAGCACACATAGTAGTTTTACTAGCTAAGCCATTACAACACAGCTACTCCTACTGAGGAAAATAAATTCATTGAGAAGTTGCACAGTAGTGTGAAACACACCCCCTTGTGCTGTTTTGGTTAATAAAGATGTTTCTGGAAACTCCAGCTCTCTCCCCTTTAAAGCCTTCCACCTACAAAAGAACAATGCTTTAGTCAGGCAGCAGTTGCCATACAATAGCTGTTCCCTTCTATACCAGGGCAGTTGTTTCCTAGGAAACAAGCAAAAAAAAAAAAAAAGAGAGAGAAAAAGTATCCAGTATGTTAAATATGCAAATAAACTAGGTCACACCAGTCATATTTCACTCAGTGGAGCCAAGAATTCACAAGTCGTAATATTTTGGAGTACAGGATTCAGTTTTTCAGTAACTGCTCAAAACTGAACAATCTTTATTTTTCCACAGACACCCATGAAATACATTGATTTTTAGGAACAAATATAAGATCAGCAAGGAAGGGCTTTCCTTACAGCATGAAACTACATGTTTTAGTGCCAAACAAATATTCCTGATGGAAATGTATTCTAACTAGCCAGCTATCTGCACAGCCTACCAAACTCTGAGCAAAGCATTGCCAACAGCAAGTCACACAAACCCAAAGCCTATTATCCCAGTCCATAACCTTACCAAATTCTAGGCAAGTTTCCACTCTGCTCATCTGTAGCCTGTAAGGGAGCTCCAGTCCTAGAGTAAATGGCTTCTGAACACACATCATTGCAGCAGGAAGTAGAGGAAACAGAAGAGAGCAAACTACCCTTTTGAACAATACTTTTCAATGTCCTGAAGGTAATAGATCAGCAGTTGTTTCCCAGGCTCCCATGAAAAAATGGAAGGGGTCCAGGGAAGGGTAAAGCAGGTTAGTCTCAAAAACAAAACAAAAGAAAGAAAGAAAAACAAACAAACAAAAAAATCAAACACACACACACACAAAAAAAGCCCAAACCTCACCCACCCAATAGTCACAAGTCACATCCTTTATTAAAAATCTCTCCAGTTGCCACTGGCTTCCAGGGAATTCTTATTTCAGAGGAGAAAACCAAGCTGCACAATACAATATTGTGAGTAACTTGCTCTTCATTGTTACACTTGGAATGACATTTCAAGAATATGCTTGGACAGAAAGAGAAGCACCATTATTGATATTATTAAAGTACCTGCACTAGTACCCACAGCAAACACAGTCTAGCACAATCAACCCAGATCAAACTTTACAAAACTCCAAATTTCACAGTCAGGCTGTTTGAAAGCATGGCAATCACCTAGCACAATATTAAACGAACAAAGCATCCTGTGTTGTGAAAGGGCCATGCCAGCAAGCTTAAAAACTGTCAGCTGAGTCATACCAGTATCAGTTCACAGAATAATGAATTCTACACTGGAGCGATGCACTCCCTCTCTGATACTGAGAGCTACTGCTAAAGGAGTTTCTTCAGCTCATATTAGACAAGGAGCTGTAATAAAAGTGCTCCAGTCACAACTGAGGGTGGAAAGAATATTGCTTGAAAGGAGAAAAAGAAACTCCACACCCCCATGCTATTTATATTGTCTCTACAGTCTTTGCAAATCACAACATGACAGTGGGCAATTACAGTCTATCAAGTACTTCAGGTATTGTTGCTGTTTGCTGATTTTCTAGCCTGCAGAAGAGACTAGGTAAAACATCAAAGGTACCCTTCATGAACTCTTCCCATCTGTTCTGTTAGCTATGGTATTAAATAGGAAGAGGATGCAGATATGCTGCTTAGTCCTCTTCCTCACCTTTAAAGGATAACACAAACACAAAGGTATGCCAAAAGTTCAGGGAAATGTTATTTATTTAATGAGCCAGGGAAGGACAGGGAGGAGCTTCACACATAAGCTGATCTTCTGAACCCACAAGAAAGTGAAGCAACAGCAGTTCAAAAAAATGCATTCAAGGATGGCACAATTTCAGAACAAAAAAAGAAGTGAGCACCGTCAGCTGACTGAAATGGTACAACTCCTGCAACTAAATTTAGGAGTCCTCAGCAACACCTTTTATATGGATTCTTTTTAACAAAATATTCAAGGACTGATCAGAATGAAGCAGAAATCT
>WEIS01097786.1:0-11694 GCA_013389965.1 Todus mexicanus
TTTGTTTGTTTGTTTGTCCCATTCAGATGAAAAGCCATACCACTGCAGCTTTTCTGAAGAGGAAACCCCAATGGTAACATCTCAATTGGATGAACTCCCAAAGCTGGGAAGCCGCAATGCCAGAGAAAAAGAGGCCAGGGAATCTAAATCAGAGATTCCTGCCCTGGTGTCAGCACTGGAGAGTGTCATCAAGGACCCCTTTTTGAAATACCAAGACTTAAAAGGTTCTGCAGACATAAAGATGCCAGTGTTTCACCACAGCCAAGGGCTTCCTTGCTCCAGTCGCATTGCTAGCTTTGCTTCGGGTGTGGGCCAGATATCTTCAAACATGGTCATGGACTTGAAAACGTCACTTGAAGTGCAGGCTAGTCGTGCTAGAGAAAATTTGCTAGACTTGCACAGGGAGCATCCTCTGATAGAAAAAGGTGCTGAAGTTCAAGAAGTAGCTCCACTCGATTTGAGTGAAAAATCAACGAGGGATTATTCATGCAATAAAAATTTGAACACATCCTTGCAGGCTGCTTTAATTGTCTACCCTTGTCCTTTCTGCAGTCACAAGACCTACTACCCTGAAGTCCTGTGGATGCACAAAAGAATTTTGCACAAAATCAGCTGTAACTCCATGGTCCCTCCTTGGGTTCAACAGAACGGATTCAAGAGTATTAAAAACAACCTACTCTTTTTGTCAAGGAGTGGGCGTACCGGCCCCCCTCCAGTTCTCGGTGGTAAGGAATGCCAGCCTTTGCCCATTGCGAGATTTACGCGCACTCAAGTGCCAAGCGCGTTGCCAGGGTCCAAAAGCAGCTCTTTTTCTGTCGGGATGACTGCGAAATCTGGGAGTACGCATCAGTCAAAAGACGGCCATGCCTTCGGCCCCTGTGGTCCACGCTTACCAGGTCTGGATGGGTACAGACAGCCCAAGTTAAACCATTCCCAGGAGCAATACAGCGTAGCAGCACAACAAAAAAGTAAATATGAAGCAAATTCCAAACTTACGCAAATGGGAACATATAGCAGAAGCGTAACGCCTACTCAAACAGTCATATCCAGGTCTAGCACGCAGCCCACCAACAGTAAGCAAGCAGAGAAGTACTTAGGCCCCCAAGGAAGTACTAGTTTTGCCCTTCCAGGTAAGCACTGTGTGTCCGACCCCGTGAAGGCCAAATTCAACCCACCGCCGCAGTATCATCCTGTGTGTAAAAGCGAGCAGTACACTAAACATGAAGAACCATCGGTGCCTCAGAGGGAGTCTCATGTGACGGCTGGGAATGAGATGAGGACTTCGGCAAACTGCACAGCGGTACCACGAGCAAGCCCGCTCCTGCAGTCCCAGCCTAGTGCCGCGGGAGTTCCTCCGGGTTTACACTCCAGCAAACAGGACCTAGGATCAGACGGGCACGAGAAACATTTGGACGTTTTAAATATCTTTAAAACATACATTCCAAAGGACCTTGCTTCATTGTACCAAACCTGTGGTGCCAACAGCCCTGTCCTGGATCATGCAGGTAAGATTTTTAACAAGCCCTTGTGCGTTGCTGAGGACGCCCCTTGGTTGTTCCTGCTGCATCCAGAGCCATGCCACGGTGTTTCACAGGCTTCTTCCTTCTCCCCCCTTAATGGCTGGGATTACAAGTTCCTTGTTTTTATCGTTTCTGGATAGGCTTGAATAGGTTTGTTTACAGATCCCTAACATTGCAGCCTCCCCCTTCGTGCACCGTGTGACATTTCTGTCACAGGTTAAATGTATCTGGTTCCACCTGGAGTATTCCTGTTCCTTTGTCCCCTCGCTTCAAGCGGGCTAAAGTTACACAGATGTGCTGTCACACGAAGATCCCCCTGATACGCTGGTGCTGGCACGCATCATCATCTTTTTGCTTCGGGCAAAATAAACATCCTCTGGGGCTTTTCTGTGATGTTATTTTGGAGGTTTTGTTCAATTTTGTCTGCAAACAAGTCTTCCAACAACAGAGAGATAATCACTTGTCAGTGTCCTTTGTCTTGCTTGGGGAAAGTCTTAAGATCTTCCTTGTCCATATCAAAGACTGTTACCCTGTTTTTCAGATGATTCTTTTTGATCTGTTTGTATGTTCATAATTAAAAAGAGGTAAGGCAGTTGGGCAAATAGACAGTTTAAAAGTTCAAGGACTGAAAAAGTATCAGAGCTTTCCTCCTTCTGCCTCTTGCCAATCAACTGCCATGTAAAAAGAAGAAAAAATTAGAAACCTATGTATTTGCATTTGAAACCATGCTTTTCTGGTTATCTGACAGAATTAGTTTGTCTCAGTGGAAACTGAAAATCACACTGATTTATCACTCTTGAAATGAGTGTACGTGTGTGTGGGTGGGTCAGAGTGGGTCCCACCTTTCACCATTCGTAAACCATCCCGTTTTTTTATAAGCTGCTTCTCTTTATAGAAGTCGTGCAAGAACTGAACTCCAAATAAAAAGAGCACGTGTTCCAGACCGTTGTTCTGGTATCCTCACCTGACATAATGCTTTCAGTTTTGTCAAAAGCATGTGTGAAATGGACCTTGTGACCCCAATTTGTAAGTCTGACGAAACCCTGGACATTGGGAAACTGGTAGTCTAAGGAAAGCTGTGGTCTAGTGCCCAGAATGTGTGTGCAGATCCACTTTGGCAGCTGTGGGTTTGGTCAGGTTGTGATGGAAGGAAGGCCTTTTGGAGAAACCAGAAGGGCAAAAATCTACCTGAAATACTCCCTGAGGTGCACCTTTCAGCCACTCCGTTGTCAGTTTTGCTCAGTCATTTATAAAGTAATGCTGCATAGGAGCCAACTTATTTGTTGAGTAGATCATTTTGCAGGTGGTTAGAGGCTGCATGATAATTGTAACTAACATCTGGCTCCTGGTTTTTGTTCAGAAAGCCAAAGAGGACATGCTCAGTTGCTAAAACTGCAGGGTTAGTGTTCCTGGTTTTGTTCAGCTGACTTTGGTTTTGCCATCCCAGTGCCTAGGAATGTTGTCTAAAGTTTCTGCCTGCCCGCTTCCTGCTCTAAATATCAGTTAATTGTTCCACCATCAACCTAGAGTACCTTCACATGGGTGCCCGTCTTGGTATTACTGAATACTACATTGTGTCAGCGTGCTCAGAGAAATCTTGTTGGTCCAGGGAGCTCCCAAATGTTTTATGAGGAATGGAGAGAAATAGTAACAGCCAGGAACTAGAAGCTGGCTTAGTGAATGCAGGCACCAGAAAAACTGTGAAGATCACTGGGGCAGAGCAAGATTAGGGAGAGGGTTTCCAAGGAAGGTCTCTATTTACCTGATTTTTAAAAGAGGCATTTTATTGCCAGAATGTTTTTACTGGACAGTGATTTCCAGAGACACTTTAACTGGAAGTTATTTAGTGCCCATCTCTGCTTTGAAATCTCTTCTTTCATTACAAGTGTTTTACAGCAGTCAAGGTTTCAGAATTTAAAACCTCTTTTTTATGTAGCTTGTCTTCATTTTATATACAACTTCCAGGTTGTTGATGGTTCTCCAAACCGATTGGCATGATGGCTGTTTTTCATAGCACTAAAAGAAAAAGCTGCTGCAGGCAAAAGGAACAAGATCCTACCAGCTGCAAATAGAGGGAGATAAACGAACTTTGAAAGAGCACTCAGCCCTAGACTGAGTCCTCTGAGTCAGTCAGTAGGCATCATACAATTTAGTCTTAGTATGGCAATCATGACGTAAAGGGCAACCAAAATTCCCACTTAGATATAATATTTGTCATGGGTTTTTTCTCAGTTGAATGTTCTCAATAGACTTCACTTGGGTGTTTGGTATATGACCTCATCTTGGATCACGCTAGAATTACTGTAGTGTATGATAGTGCGGTGTTCAACTTCCTTTAGAGTGACTAGATTTATTTCTGAGATCCTTTCTTTTACATTTGTGTTTTATTCCAGTGTGTCCTTCGAAAAGAGAGTTGTTGTGCGTACTGTAGTGATACAGCTGCAAACACACAGCTGGCTGGGCATAGGCTTGGTTTGTTTCACACTGCCCAAGCTTCCCAAATGCTTGTAGAGAGAATTTTATTGTTACATTTAATAGCGATCATTTATTTTGTTCATGATATTTACATGAATTACCGTATTAGGAAAGGATGGGTTCTGGCAGCAGATGCATTATGTCCCTGGGGCTCCTTGGAGACCAGCTTTGAGCATGGGTTTCACAGGAGCTACCCCATTCAGATAGTAACGTTCATTTAATTTGGCAACACCTGTAGTCATCCACCCCCTTTTGTTCGCATATAGGATAACATGAGGGATGACTCATAAGGGTATTGCCTTGCGGTGATCATGCCCATCACTCAAAGCTCTGAACTATCAAAAGCCTTATGGTGCTCCTTAGGAAATGCAACAATGGCAAATAGATACCTGGAAGCAATCCATTTTTTCCACCTACTTTTTAAATAATTGCCATAAAGTGAGTGCCAGGGTTAGATGAAAATCCTAACCCACTCACCTTTGGTGTTTGTGCAGGTTATGTTGGTTTACAACAGCATCCTCAACCTTCTGTCATGCCCAACTCCACTGGGAGCAGTGCTTCCATGAGAGCTCTTGGATTGGGCCCATAAAGGTTGCTGAGACAAGTGAATTCACCTTTCACAGAGGGAGACTTGGGGGTATAGAGAGATTCAACATCTTTACAGAGGTGGCAGAAAATCACCTGAGGAACCCAGGTCTCCCAGGGTCCGCGGGAGCTGTTGTGTTAATAGCAGAGCCCTGCTCTGCCTGTCCCTCCCTGTTTGATAGCCAGCACAGCGGCCTGGCAAAGGCCACCTCTGGTCCTTCAACACACTTCTCTCTGCTTTGCTTTTGGGCTTGCAGCTGTAGTTTTGGGCAGTGAGAAGAACATGCTAGTAACAGAGCAGAAAATCTGCTTTAATCTTGACTGCCTCACAACACAAATCCACTTCATTAGAGTACAGTGAAGCTCTCGT
Source organism: Todus mexicanus (assembly GCA_013389965.1). Taxonomy (NCBI): domain Eukaryota; kingdom Metazoa; phylum Chordata; class Aves; order Coraciiformes; family Todidae; genus Todus; species Todus mexicanus. The sequence continues at coordinate 4,951 of WEIS01097786.1, forward strand.
TGAAATTTATGTGACTTCTATTTTTTTTCCTTTTTTCGTCTTCTCGGTCTCTGTGTGTGTATATACGTGATCTGGATTTGCCCCTATATCATGATCTTGTATTTGACTGCCAGGAACTGACCTGCTGGGAGCGAGTTCAGCTGCATTACACAGGCTGTGCTGCCATCTGCAGGAGGTGCTGTTAGAAAAAGAGAAAACACTTTGAGAGTGGATTTTGGTTTTTTCGCAGCTAATATATTCTGTAATAAAAACCATGGCAGGACACTTGGTTCTGTACCAACAAAGTAAATGCCAACCTGTCTTCTTTTTCGTTCATTTATAGCTACAGCATCTGTATTTCGGATGAGACCTCTGGCATCCTGCAGTTGATTTTTTGATACGGGTGGAGAGGAGGGGTTATTGCCCCTTTTTTATTCACAATGTTATTTTTTAATGTGCTAACGGGGAGGGGGAGGGGAGGGAAGTGACAAAAGAAAAGATGAAACTTCACTTCCACTGACAGCCCCCTGAGAATTTCTTTAAAAGCCAAAGTATTCTGGTAGCAAATGGAAACATCAACTCATTCCTTCTGAGGCGGGTATTTTACCAAAATAGAAAAGATGATGTTCAAAAGATTATTATTTTTTTTTAAGAATAAAAAAGCCCAATAAAAGTCAAATGTGTCTTTTTTGATCAGCAGCAAAAAGACAAAGACCAGCCCTTTAAGTCAGATGCTGTAAACTGACCTTTGGAGGAAAAGGAGAGGTTTGAGCGTTTTTCCACAAATGCTAATGGCCTAGAAAACATGTTTACCCAGGGCTGGGGGAAGGCTGCTGCGCTGCTAGCAGCTCAAAATGTCCGGAATGACACTTTCATTCACAGATGTCTTTCGTCTGTGCCTCAGAGGTCTGGGGTCAAAGCAGCACCGGCAGGCAGGTAGGCAGGGGCAAAAGGTTTGATCAGTCTGTGATGGCTCCGCTCGCTCTGCATTTGTCTCTGAGGTATTGCTGCCCGGGGGGGACAGTCGGGCTCTGGTCCTACTCACTTCCTATTATCCATGTGACTTGTCTCCGCCACGCTGGAGTCACTTTGATTTGCCTGATGTACTGCTTGACAAAGCTGGGTGATGGCTGAGAAGTGGATCCAGCTGCTCTGAAAAGCGCACACCTGACATGCCAGTCCTGGTGCGGGCACATCATGGGGAGCATTTTTTAATTCAATGTAATTTATGCATTCTTGCAGTCCTGTGTGTGCCTGGCCTGTCAGCCAGTGCCTAGATGAAGGCTGACAGTTGTCATCCAGGGCCTGAAGGTAGCCTCACATAATGACACATTAGACATACTAATGATGTTTTCTTCTGGCATAATGTTTTCTTCTCAACTTTCCTCTCTCCTCTCCCTCCCACCTCTTCCCTCCTCCCTCCCTCCCTCCCTCCCGACTACAGGGATGCTCAGGACACAAACACGCCAAGGAGACTGCGTCTGCAGAGAATGTGGAAAATGCTTTACCCAACCCAGTCACCTCAGGACTCATCAGAGGTCCCACGCAGGTACCTTTTCACACTCACTCTTGCTTTCTCCCTTTCCCACTTGCCTGCTTCCAGGTCTGGCTGACAAAATGCCAAGGATTACATTTCACGTACCACGTTAACCTGAGTAATTCCAGTACCTAAATCTAATAGACAGCTATTTTTATTTTTACGACTATTGCTCTTGTTCTCCGGATATTGCTTACCTGATCCCTGCCCGAACTCCATAAAATTGCAATGCATTTAAGATAAGTCTGTTTGCAAATGTTTTATTTTAATTAGAGTGTAGGGTACTCAGAAATGAATATGCTAATGAATTCTGTTGCCACCAGCACAAATTGAAATCAAAGTACCCCTTTCAGCACAACATAAGGCTTTGTTTTGCCTCGCCGTTGTCGTTGACAGGAGCATTTTTGCGGGAAACGAGATTTTTCCGCAGATCGGTCAGCCCTAAAGTGGGAAATCCCTACAATCCATTTTTAACCTGATGTAGTCTGTGGTTGAGGCTGTAGGAGACTAAAGCCACCAGTGTCGAGAGACCTCCTGAGCATTGCACGAGACAGTGAGACTAGCGGGTTCCTCCTGAAAAGTGTGAATGATGCATACATAAGCCAGTCTGATGCAAAATGACAGAGGCCAAATGGTAAGTAATGCAAGAAGAGGGTCCCTTTACACATACACTGATAATTAATGTTGTCAGTGATTGCTTTCTTCAGCGCTGAAGTCTGAATTAAAAAGGGCAGTGGCCCTAGGCTCCCATTAGCACACTCTCTTACAGTAAGTGTTACGGTAAATTGGTATTTTCCGGCCACAGGCTAGTAGCTGGTGTCTTTTTTTTGAACGTGGTTAATCTGTAATGGTCTCAAATAATGTACACACACTAACGAAGCTTGAATGTTCATCTGTTAACAAGCCCCCTTGTTCCCACAGTGGTATTTGAGTCTAATGGACTCCGAGGTACTGAAGTTCACACCACCTCCGCAGATGCCCCAAAACAAGTATGTTTTACAATTAATTGGATGTTTGGTTTTTAATGTGGTAGCTGGGAAAAAGTTGCACAGTGATACTCATCGCTAAAGCGCTGACTGTTTTATAACATGTATAAATAATAACGATGTTACTTGATTTTTAGCTCTTGAATTTTTTAAGCATTTTATCAAAGTTGGTTATATAGAGAGTCAGTTAATTGTAAAGCAAGTAGTTAGTGTTTAAATAAACATGTTACCGGCTTACTGGGAACTGAGTGGGATAGGTAACTCTGTAACGCACAGTGATATATAATACTGATAGTACATAAAGAATTCCTAGAAATAATTTGCTTTTACAACTAACACATTTTCTGCTGCAATGATGCAATTAACGAGTAGTCTGTATTTTCCTGAAGAGTATTCGTTCCCTGATACCCAAGATCTGGCCTTTCAAAGACTCTCATCCACCAGTTTCTGTGGACCCTGCGTGGCTGTGTGCTTTCCTGTTTCTAGTGTGTAGTTTCCTGTCTTAAAAACACTCTTCCTAGCACTCTGAATTATACATGGCAAAGCTGTTACATGAAAAAACATTACACTGAATTTGTTTTGTGTGTCTGATGTCATTGGAGACCAGTGTCATAGCCTAGACCTTCCCACTCCATCTTCCAGCTTGATAGGTGTGTTTCAGGGCGTAACTTCTTGTAGGCGATTTTCTTTCATTGTGAAACTGCCTCCAGCATCACTCACTCTTCCACATTTTTAGTTTAATTTTGACTACAGTACTTGTCCTGTGCTCCTGTCTCTTACTAAACAATTGCAAATGGTTTCAACCATGCTCAGAGAATGCACCTCAATGCTAGTTCCACCTTTGTGAAGTTTAGGAGTTGGTTTCTACTTGTCCAGTAGACATCCTCACCAGGCATCACCACATCACAGAGTTCATATGCTGAACCCTTCATGGAGACTCTCAGCACCCTCTCCATTTCTCTTGTGTCTTTCTGGCCCAAAGGCTACGTGGGGAACCCAGTCGCTGCTGTGGGAGTACCCGAGTTGCTATCAGGCTGTAGGAGTGGCCAACAGTTCTCATAAAGCTTTCAGTATGTCATTGCACTTCAGTAGTTGTTGTGATGGACAAGATTTGCTTTGCTTTTGTGAGACGGTAGCAGTAAAGTTATGCTATAGTTGGAGAACTAGATGTAAGTGCTCTCCTTATGATGCTTATCTAATAAAATTGTGCAAGGACATACCTCTCAGTAGAAGTATGTGACAGAGTGAAACACCACAGCTCTGCAGTCTAGCTCCATTAGTCTTTTGTTCTTACCTGTTTAGTAATATCAGTTCAGTAAACCTAAGCATCTTTAAAATGCAATTTCATCCTTTCCTGCTCTTGGTTTGCTCTCATGTGTAGTTGAGATGGATTCTGAAGGCATCTAGGCTTTGTTCTTCTGAAAGACAATGTGAAGTCAAAGCTGGAAATACGTTCCCCAAAAATTCTGAAATGGCCGTATCTATCCAAAAAGAGATGTGGCAGCTCAGCCCACATCTGGACTCTTTGTAATTCAGGTTATATTACTGCACAGAAAATTTACTTGTAATCTTGTCTTTGTAAACTACTGCCATGCCAGAATTTATTGACTAACTCCTTCCCCAGCAAGTGCAGCTTGCTCTTGCAGTCTCAGGCCACGTCTGTCTTCAAAGTATTAGATTAAATTACAGCATCTCTCAGTACAGCAGAATACTGGGTAAAAGTTAGCTTCATGAATCGCTGTGTCTCTTGCCAGTCAGTGTTTCTTCCACAGAAGCTGCAGTGTGATCACTTCTCCAGGAGATAGTTCCCGTTCTTTTGTCTTGTTTGCTTCTCAGTATCAGCCTTTGTCTGGGTTTGTCAGCATCTGTGTCAGTGAGGATTATTCAGTTGTCTGCTGTTTTGCCTGTTCTCATCACGAGCAGCCTTTGCGCTCCCCCAGAAGACTCCACCTGCACGGTCCCTGGGCGTTAGAGAGGGAATATGCTCATTTCTACCTGCAGCTGCGGGGGCTTTTAGAAGCGCAGGAACGAGCTCACAACGAGAACAATGCCTGCAGCATTCTGGTAACACTACAATTTCCCACTTTAAACATTGTCACTCCTTGTCTTCATTTCATTTCTTAATTGGGGACAGATCTATTCATGAGAGTTTACGATGTAAAGTCAGTTCAAGTTACAGAAGTGCCATGCACACGCTCCAAGCAAGAAACAATGGTTATCACGTATGGTAACTTGAGAATGAAAGAGGGGTTTTTTTTAATGTTAAATGGAAATCATTCACTTTACATAATGTTTCCTCCTCACAGGTAAAATATCTTCCCCTGAGTAGTCTGCTAAAGAGTAAAAATATTAACATTAGTATTTCACAGTTCCCCCATTCCCTTCTGTAGTCAACCAGAAGATCATCTCTAAAGATTTCCTTTATGAAATAATGTTAGGTAGGGCTTTTAAAATCCCCCAGCATAGTAGCTTACAACAGCGCTACATTATAGAATTGGTTTGCTCAGAGATTAATTCTAATTCCGCATGATAAAAATAGGGTCTACAGCCAGGATTTTTTAAAAAATGAGCCAGCCAAATCTATATTTAGGTGTCTAAATAGGAAACCTCCTTTCGGGTAGTGAACCACCAACAGGAGATGCAGGTGTTCAGCCTCACCAAAAAGCAGGCCACCTATAGGGGTGTGTAAAGGAGATCATACACACCCAGTTTTGAGAATATTAGCACTGGGATGTGTTTCATGCGTCGTTATCAGCACTGATGAAATATAAACAAAATGTAGGAAATCAGACGTTAGTTTCCTTCATAACATTATATCCTGTGATTTCTTACTTCTACCTGATTTATTTATTTTTTTTTTTTAAAAGGACTTATTACATCAAATGAATTTCCTATGAACTCTGGAATATTTCCTACTCCTCTTTGTCTAAAGGACAAAGAATGCTCATTACATACCCCAAGTCAATACAATCTGTGCAAAGTCCTGTAGACTCTCTTGAAATGCTGCCATATTAAACATACTGAATATTCTGAATATTTTTATAAATGCTAAATATCCCAGTATATCCATAATTAAGCTTGCTTACCCACAATGAATATGTATCTTAATTTGAAATACACTAAGCAGCATCCAAAGGCCTGATTTAGTAGACATGAATTCAGGGACCGGACTCCAATTGCTTATACATGGTGAGAGAAAAACTTTGGAAGGGTCCCCGTGACCATGTGTATCTCAAAGCTGCTGCAGCTCTCAAAGCAAAGCTCTTCTAAAACATGGAGTCATTGCAGAGATACTGCCTGATGCTGCAGCATTGAAGCCAGAAGCTGAGTTCCCAAGTGCGTTCAGTGGCACAGGAGTCTGTCCCTCACCTGTTTTTGCCCAGTGGTGACAGCAGTGGTAGCAATTTTTAATATATATGCCTTGTGTTTAACTTCTGCTGCTACTGCGTTTGTAAAAATACACAAAAACTTGGCCTGCTGTAGGAATATAGTTTATCCTCTATCAGTGCTGTGTCAAACAATATGCTCTAAGAATTTTAAGGGTTGAGTAATTGCATTCAAAAGGCATGATGTTCTGATCAGCAGCAAGGATGAGTTCTGTCTAATTGAGAATATATATTTATATATTGATATACATGTGAAGCATATTTGCAGTGCTGGAGCCAGAGACACCAAATTCTCTGTCTTTTGTGTGAGTGAAACAAGCAAAACTCCGAACTTTGCCCTCTCCAGAAGAACACCCTTTTGCTCACAGAAAATCAAATGAAAGCTACAGCCCAGGAAAAAAAAATATAGAAAGAAACTGTTGATATCATGGATATCTCTGGCTGAAGCTTTCCCCATGCCAGAAGGCAGTAATGGTCCTTTTCTGTGAAAGCACTGTGGATACCACGGGTGTTGGGCCTTGTTCACTGAGAAGAGAGGTGTAAACTACCTTCATTAAGGTATCTATAAGCCTTAATCTTCTCCTCTATAAGTATTTTAAAATATTTCTTGTGGAGTTCAGTACTCGAGATAGCATGAATGTGAATAGTCAGAATTTGGGGGATAGACTGGTTGGAAAGAAGCATCAAGAAAACACTGTATACATACATATGCACACACACGTCCGTATATTGTTAAGAAGCTTAGAGGAAATGCTGGATGCATCTGTTATGTTTAATGTTTTCACAGTCCAGCCGCACTGCAGCCTGACTTGTCCTGAAACAACTTTAGGGAGAAGGGGAGGAACAAAAAAAAAAA
>WEIS01097803.1:0-11303 GCA_013389965.1 Todus mexicanus
AGAAGATAAAATGTGATGTTAGTTGCCTGAAAACACTGCGAAGTGTAAACTTAAAAAGGAATACTGTAGATTTTAAAATGCAGCAGAGAATGTATTAGTCTGGCTAAATTCCAAATCTTTATAGGCTCAGACACAACACACAATAATTGAACAGGATAATCAAGTATATGTGAACAAACGGATTTCTTCTTTTACATACGTATCTTTCCAGACTTGACCAGTACTAATTCAGAAGACATAAAAAATTATTTTAAGGCAGTTTTGTGGATCATCACTTTGGAGCAAGTGGGTTAGAGCTGATAACAATGAGCAAACAAAAATAACTTTATCATCTGTCTTTTATAACCCAGTGCAATCATACAATAAGGCATCTCTGATATTCCGTCATATTAAATGTCTGAGCTATTAGGAAATCATACAAAATGTACTGATTTTAACAGTACTTTTAACAAGTCATTTAAGAATGATAGAACAATACGCAAAGTTGAAGTACTAGCAAATACATATGATTGAAATATGATTGAAATATATATTACATGTACGATATTTCTTATAAATATTGTAGAGGAGCTTGAAATTCATATACTACCTTTAGTGGAACATCTATGTTCTTTTGGTGTCGTAAAAAAGAATTATAGGCATATTTGTGGAAAAAGTGATCTATGTTATTGAAGATTAAGTCTTTACCTACTGTCCCCAGAAAAACAAGAGAGAACATTTTCTTCTGTTTGACAATAGAAAATGTGAATTTGCTCGAGTATAAAGGAGCTTTTTCATTTTTAATTTAGTTTTAAACAGTTCATTTAAAAACTTTAAAACTCCTATGGTAAAGGATGAAAATGAGGATCACTGTGCTTAGCAATGCTTGACAGTAAAAATAGCTTTAGCATATGATCCAAAGCCTGATGAAACCAGGGACAGTTGTCTCACTGACTGCTATGGGTTTTGTAGCTTTGGGGCTGCTTTCCAAGGGTGCCCCCATTTCTGGCCACAGGGCATGCGTGCAGGGAGCCATTAGTTCCTCACACAGACACAGAGGCTGTTGCTCTTCTGGTGTCTCTAACGAACACAACGCCGGAGCAATCAAAGCTCTTGCTTTGTTCAACAGCAACTCTCTCTGACCAGCAAGCCCAAAATCCATCGTCACCCAGGTAAGTAGTGACACAGAGATTTGGGGACTTATCTTCACCAAATGAAGCTTGCAAGCATTTGGCACCTATCTCATCTAAGCAAGCGGAAGGCAAATGACTCTTACCTGGGCTGAGCAAGAAAAGAAAGAGAAAGGAGGCCTTGCTAATCCACATTTTGGCCCAGGTGGTGGGTGCTGGACGTTGTGTATGTCAGTGCGCAAAGTTTTATTGACTTGTACTGGAGTGAGGCAGCATCAAACAAACAAGGCAGGAGGATTAAGTTAATTATTCTCCCATGCTGTGACCCCCTTTGCAGTGGTGTGGCCATCCAAACAACCTTGAATTGGATGGATTACCAAATCAGACTCAATCATTTGTTCTGGATGCTGGGAAATGGGAAGGCACTCTTGTTTTGTGAGGCATATTTTTGTTCTCAGATTGCTTGGTCTCGCTTTGCTAAGGTAAAGATGGGTTTCATGGTAGTGGCAAGTATGGGAACCCAGGCACAATCTAATTCTGTCTAGGCCTGTATATTCAGCTTTAGATCTCAACAGTATTTTCAGTCACAGAATTGCACTGCTTAGGCTGAAACTGCTTCTAATTTATCATTTTGAGTAAGCTAGTCCCCAGAAACAGACCCTGGTAATGCTATTGCTGTATCAGAATTTCGTTTAACAATCTCCAGTGTCCTTCCTGAGGAAAAGAAACTTCCTTCCCTCAGCTGTATCCTATTTCTGGGTTGGTTTTTGTTATTCATTACTTGGGAGGTAGCATTCACTTTGGTTCAATGTATGATGTACCTTTGCCCTCCAGACAAATCTCCTGATATCTCAGATCTGCCCAGACCTCAAAGTCCGTGCAGGATGCCCCATGCATTTCAGCGGCAACACCTTCATCAGCCGCATGGAGCTCAGCTGAGGCAAGCCAGGCATTCACAGACAGAGTAACAACAATATGAACCAGGTGGAGCCAAGTCTTGCTTGTTCTCCCGCTGACAGTGTTACTTGCTCTGCCCTCAAACAGCAAATGCCATAGACTATACACATAGAAATCCGAAGCCATTCTAGATCTGCCAATAAATAGCACAGAAAAGTGTTTTCTCTTGGATCTCCTTTAAATCTTAGATCAGTCAGTACCAGAGAGATTTTAATGCCCATATTCTGTTAGCAAAGGTGGAAGCAGCAGCTTTGCTCATGAAAACTGTGTTGTAATCCTGCCTGATTTTGACTGGGATTTTCTAGAGAATGTGCTGTACTGGTAATGTCCAGAAGAGTGCAGCAGATGATACGTTTTTGACAAAGTGGGTGTCATTAAACCTTCAACATAAGTAAAGGTGTCAGTAAGCAGGCATGATACAGTGGCAGGAGATGTTTACCCATAACTTCAAAAAATCCTGAGGGACTTATTATTTCTTTGCTCATGTCACAGCACTAGCTTATGAGGAAATTTTTCTTATGCAATTATGCTTTTCTTTTCTTTCTCAGTTCCCTCTTCTCCTTCCAACCTCAATAAAAGAGGCCTAAAGTTGATTAGTTCCAACTTATCTAATACTGATATATTCAAAAGATTTATTTTCTCAAAGCAATATTCCATGTAGGAAAGACAGCATGCAAGCGTGAAATACAGGCAGAAAATAGAACAAGAAAGAGTGAGGGAAAAAAGCAAAGTCTAACATTATCACTGTAAGGTACTGAAAAACATAATAAAGGTTATGATGCAGAGAAAAATAGAGGCATTCTTTGGACTAAACAAACAAAATACAACTCAAATTTTGTGAGAGCATAGTGCAGATTTCATATAAATTAGAAAAATGAAAAGAAGAAACAACTCCCTTGAAAATGACAATAAATATGGATTAAATGAATAAATGAGTTGTGAGCTCAAACTAATATTCTTAAATTAGTTTGGAAAAACATAGCCATAGAGCTGTACAGTAATGAAAACAAAAATGAATCTGAATGTCAAGTGCCAAATTATAAAATTTGTACATGCTTGCTCATTCTGCACCTTCACTAGGGAACATCATGCAGCTCTGCTCTGTTGGCTTAGAGTGTCTATTTTCTCTAAGTGATGAGCAGGAGACTTGTCAGTTAATCAAGGAGATACTTCCAGCCACTGATTCAGTAAATTCTGTCAGTGGAATATAAATATTTCTGCTGACTTCAGAGGGCTTTTTGACAGGCCGTGTACAATTTTTAATTAGTAAAATCAAGTTATGGAAGGAAAACAAATCTAGGAATAGAAAAGAAAATGAAGGGGTCTCCAAATGAGTGAGAAATCAAATACCCCTCATCAAGGACTTTTCCTTCTGTAACTAAGTAATAACAAAAACATTCCTCTGAAACCCATCTCTATATAGTTTCCTGAGTAGAATAATGTAAATCACAACCTCCATGAAATATAAATTAGTTATCCTTTCCTCATCAGATGCAAATATGTTCTGAAGAACCAGTTTCTAAAGCACTTCCTCCAATCCCTAATTCTCCTTTCCTTGTAAAGACACATTGATAGGAGTAGCAAGTGAGTCTGCTTAAGGTGTACCAGGAGCTCAGGACTGTTTCTGAGGCATTTGCATGTTAATGCCTGTCCCATCAACAGTGTCACCTGGACAAAACACTGATGCAAGTCTCCTGTTCATAAAACAGGGGCAGCAAATACTTCATGGCCTGTTTGTTGTGAAGTTAGTGAATTCAGGCTTATTTTGGAGCCAAAAGGAAAAGACGGCATAAGTGATAAGCATGATCCTTGTGCCAGCCTGTGAGGCAGGTATGGTTCAAATCTATAGGGAAGTATTGAAATCTTATAAATATAATACTTATAAATAATACTGACTTGAACATTCATCCACGCACATACAAAAAAAAAGTAAAATCGTATCAAGCTGGCTGACAGAGCAATGTGTTACTCCTCCTAAGTTAAATAACTGCAAAACAGACAGAGCTTGCTTGGAAACTGTGCTGAGTGGGTCAGGGGAAAGGAGACAGAACAAAAATGAGCGAGTTGTTTTGGCTAGGGATTTTATTTCTAGAGGAATACACAAGAAGAATCTTCAAATACAGACAGATACATGTCTATTATATGTATGTATGTGTGTGCATATATATAGAATGATGATTGCAAAGAAGAGTGGATAGTCTGTGCACCATAAATGTGGAGTATAAGACAAGAAGTATGGACTTAAATACAGAAAAGAAATCTAAAATCAAGATTAGAAAAAAAAGTCTTTTTCACACAAAGGAGAACGAAGCACTGGAATTTTGCCTGGGGAATTTATGGGATCTTCATGACTAAAAGTTTAAGGAACAGGTTTGATAAATATCTGACAGATACTTGGAGTCTATATGTGTTCCTAAACCACAATGGCTCAACTAGATAATCCTTTTCGTTGTCTTTTTCTTCCAATACTGTGAATTAGATTTGTGGCATCTAAACAGTACCTCAAAATAGCTGTACAAGCTATTGGCAGTAATCCTCCTTATTTCTCAACAGGATGGCTTTTGCAGCTCCTGCTTTCCTTTTCCACTGATCTATTACAACCCACAGACATAAAAAGAGGAAATGTTGCATGTCCAGGACTCCAGAGCTTTACATACTCAAGTTCCTGCAGCCACTGTCCCCATTAACCACCTTGGCTATATCTACATGCTCTGCTCAGTTGGCAGGCTGCATTTCAGTGTTGTAGATCATCTGTTCAAGCACTTCATTTTCCTTTGGGAAGAATACAGCACAATGAATCCTTGCCCCAGGAAGACTGGCTGAGCAGAATAACTCTTCACAGAAAGAAGGAAAATCTCTTCTTTTTCAAACCACTCAGGGAACACCCAGAAATCTCCTTTCTCAAAACGTCTCCAGTATGGGCCTACAAGCAACATCATTTCTTTCAAGTGACAGCTCCCCCTGCCCAGGGGCACACTGAGACAGTTGGTTTGCCCCTGCTTTTTACAACATAATTGCAACTTCTGGAATTGCCTCACCTTGGCAGTTCAGTTGTTTTTAGCTAGAGTGCCCTCAGCTATGACGAGAAATACACGCAAGTCAGACTTGTTTAGGCATGATCTCCTGGTCTCTGCCAGCTCTCCCGCAGCTGTTGAGGGAGAGTTTGTGTCCTCCTGGCACCCACTAAACAAGGACTCTGGCACATATCTAGTGGTTGCTTTCCTGCCCCAGGCTCTCATCCCTGCACCCTCTCTCACTATCAGCACCACAGGTGTTACCAGCACGCTCCCAGCACCACTGAAAGCTCTTTCTTTGGAATAGTCAAATAATGAATTTTCAGATAAAGAAATCCTTCAGAAGAACATCTTGACCTAAATGGCCTTGCTAAATAAGAGACTGGTAGTCATTTTAGTCTGTATGTTCTGCACATATTGGTAAATGATTGAAAACCACCCGAAGGACAGAGCACTTTGATGGAGCATACTCAGGGGAATGATGTCCTTGTTAACAATCAGTAACGGCTGGTTGTCTAGTTCTAACTCCTTCTAAAATTGGAGGTCTCTATAGCTTGCTGCCTCTGAAGACGGTTTAAGGCATAGACCTAGAACTGATTTGTTTGGTCGCACATTTTTTTCTACTGCATGTGGATACAAACAACTGAATCTTTAATTTGAAAGGTACTGCATACACCCAAAGTGTGAATTTGCACCCTTTACCACAGCAATTGAAGGACTGGAAATCGGTCCTCGGAAGCCACCTAGTCCATCTCCCTTCCTTCAGACAGAATCAGCTCTATCACATCCTTCTAGACTGCTTCTTGAACAACCACAGATTAAAAACCTCCCAGGGAGGCAACTCCACAACCTTCTCAGGAAAGGAACTAACATTTATGCTTACAGTTCAGGCTTTCCTGTTGTCTGACCTTTCACATCTTACAGTAGGTAAGAAATTAACAAGATATCAAGTGAAACAGCAGAGCTGTAAAAAATAACCCAGGATAGTACAAGCCTAATAGTTTCTAGTAGTTCCTCCGTATTGTTGGATTATGTTTACATAACAAGTATAATGGCAGGCTTTTTTGAAACAAGTTCAAACAATTGGATGCAAAATAAAGTTTGAACTACACGCAGAACACCACAAGTAAAACACATATAACAAGTACATATAAATTCATATTCATTATATATTAATGATAAACTTCAGCACAGCTAAAGCAAGTAGGTGTAGGACAGTAGTGGCTCAAAAAGCTGTTTGAGAGCAAATATCTGAGCTGACATGATTGAGTTAAACTGCTGTGTCTCATAGCCCTCTACTGAGCCACAGTCTTATGGCCCCCCCTGTGCCATGCGGCCCCAAGACTCTACTCCTCCAGTTGTGCTCCAGTTGTACCATCCAAGCTGCTACATATCCCAGCAAAGCTTGCACGCAGACAACTCAAGAAGGGCTACATTCCTGCTCCTTCCCACGTCATTCATGTTTATCCTCCTACAAGTAGTCCTAGATCACCTTTGTTGTAGCTTCAGACAAAGCTAAGTCTGCTGGAACTCTGACACGTTAGGTGATAAATACCCTCTTGGCAATGGTAAACCTTGGGCTTTCTTCCAGAAATTTAGTTCAGCATTGACTTCACATGAGGGGGTTCTATCCTGCTCCTGCTGTGAAGCCCGCTCAGACAGGGCTGCAGATAGTGTAAGTACTACTAGGTTGAATGTAGAGTGTTACAACTGCTGAAGTCTGTGAAGCATCTTTGCTCTGTTGGCTGAGAGGATGCTTTGCTGGAAAGCTGAGCTGGTCACTCTGCCTGCCCCACCTGAATGAGACAGACACTTCTTGTGCAGCAGCTCCTGCATGGGCTCTGACTCACCACCCTCCCCATCGGGGACATCACTACCTGGAGACAACCAAGGTGTGAGTAGGGGATCACACAGGAAAGTGCAAGCCCATGGAGAAGACCATTTGGGTCCTGAAAGAACTTCTCATGGGGAAGTCCATGATGACAGGGCATGGCAGCCAGGGCCCATCTCACCCCCAGCCATGACCAGGCAGCCAGGGGGCATCAGGGCAGCCCCAACCACAAGCATCAGGCACCTCCGTGGGGATGGTGATGGGCCAAGGCCGGGGCCAGGACATGGGCCTGCAGGTGGGCCTGGCTGAGTGGGGTCCATGGCCAGGCAGGGCTGTGAGGGGGCACTGCTGGGGCAGGGACTGATGGCCCCAGGATCTAACATGACCATGGGGAATCCTCAGGGGGATGGGGAGGTCTGATGGTGCCATCAGGGCCGTGACAGATACAGGCAATCAAACTGAGGTACCAGGAACTTATTTCCCTGTCTTGCACCCAGGCCAAAGCAAAGAAGTCCCTCTGTTATGCCCAATTTCTTTTGTTATAAATGCCATAAGTCCAGAAGAAGCCTATTTTGTTTCATGTCTCCTAAATCCCTCCTTGCTCTCCACAGACCACGTTGGCATCCAGCACCATGGGGAAGAGTCCATGATCAGAGGCATTTCTGTAGAGAAAAATCAGCAAGAGCAGCTTCTTCCAGCGGAGTAACTGAAAGTTCAGGACACTTGATTACCTCTTAGCTTTGCACCCACAGGTGCATGAGTGTAGCACCAATAAGGGCCTTTTTTCCTGTTTTTTTTCTATGCTTATGTCCTCTGTGAGTTTTCCTGCATGGCTTAGGGCTGGGAGTTGCACTGGCACAGGGAGCACCAGCACAATTGCCTCTTACAACCCTCAGGAAGAACATATTTTGCAGAGCTGTTTCACTGGGCAAAGAGATAATAATCTGCTATGACATCTATTAGTACATGTTTTATTGTGTTTAAAGTAAATGTCAAAACTGTACATAAGAACACAACAAGCTATAATGCTGGACAATATCTTATATGCACAATGTATAGATCCTTTAGCCCTACATTTGCCTTGTTTCCTCCATATATTTCTCAGGTATTATGTTGAAATTTATTTTTGAATCCTAAACTGTGCTTCCCTTTGGGGGGAATCTTATTCTTATCTGAGAGGAACATTTCCCACGCAAACCTCTCCTTTTCCCCAATAGATGTGGCAGTGATCAGCTGCACATCCTGCCGCAGGTGACTTGTTGGTGAGCAAAATTCACTAGCATAAAATAAACACCATAACAACTGTGAGGCCTGAACTGTTCAGACCTGGAGAAGAAGCCTTATGTAACACGGCTGAGGGAACTGGGGCTCTTTAGTCTCAAGAAGCAGAGACTGAGGGGAGACCTTATTGCTCTCTACAAGTACCTGAAAGGACATTGTAGAGAGGCAGGTGGTGGTCTCTTCTCATGAGTCAATAATGACAGGACCAAGATGGAATGCTCCGAAGCTCCTCTGGGTGAAGTTTAGGCTGGACATTAGAAAAAAAAATTCTCTGAAAGAGTTGGCCAGCATTGGCACAGGCTGCCCAGGGAGGGGGTTGAGTTGCCATCCCTTGAAATGTTTAAAAGATTAGAGTTAAAGGTTGGACTGCATGATCTTATAGGTCTTTTCCAACCTAAGTGACTCCGTGTTTCTGTGATTCTGTGACAGTCACATATATTTAATTTAAATGAACTGCCAGCAGTGAGTTCAGAACACAGCTAGGAACTAACTGTGTTCTTTGAAATGAAAACAATGTATCATTTGTTCAGTTGTAGCACTAAGTGTAATGGTCTCAGACATCCTTAGCTCCTGTTCTCCAGCAAATCTGGTGGCAAGTAGGCTTTCTAGAAAAGAAAAAAAAAAAGCTTATTCCTCTCTTTCCTGTAAAAGACAATTTTTTTGGAAATCACAAGAGCTGAAACTGTTTCACTTCTAAAACCACTTCAGAATGCATGCTTTTGGATAAAGTCCCTTTTAGTAAGTTTTGTTTTCCTTGGAAACAACTTGACATTAAATTGCTAAGGCAGAAGCTACTGGCCTTTATATTAGGACATACTGGCCAACTCATGCTGTAATGAACTATTTTTATTCTCCTCCCTTTCCTGATGAGGTCACACCATGTTCTTTGCTGGTGAGTTTGCAAACAGCTTCTCAGCACTGTGATCCCCTTTCCTCTGTGCAGCTGTCACCCAGCTTCTCCTCTGGCCTCCACTGCTTCTGGAGTTTCAGACAGTCAGGTTGTACAGATTTCCTTCTTGAGACATTATGCTTTTTTCCTGGAGGAGACTGAAACAGTACAATCTTCAGCTCTGCTCCTTCTTGGCTAGAGACACCAGGAGGAGGTGTATGTATAAAAAGGTATCTAAATTGGCTACCTGAGGTGAGAAGGAGGAAAGACTTGTCTACCTAAAGGTAGGACAAGTTGCAGAAAATGTCCCTTCGAACAGTTACAGAGTTCCTTTCCTCTTCCCCTGCGGTCACATATTCATATGTGGGAACAAACCCAGGGACAGAGCACTCAGGCAACAATAAAGAAAGCAGGAGCTCTACAGTGTGGCCCTTTAATCACCTGAAAAACTTGAAGGTCTATGGGTTTGCAAATGCCTTTTTAAGGTTCAGCTCTACATTTGCAAATTAAACACTTACATAGGTACCCTGCAAAAGAGGCCTTGATGTTCAGTCATTGTACAAATGTGATTTTTGTTCTGCACCTGAACTTCATATTAACAGAGCAAAACAAGCCCACTTGATCTAGTGACCCAGAAATGGATTTAACTGTCCATCTTGGAAATCCTTCCGGAATGCATGTTATCTTTAATCACCCTTTATGCAAGGAGATAAACTATTATTTACATTTGAAAAACATGTTTTCTTTCAATGACCTTACCTACTGCTAAAAAGAAGGGAGGAAATAGGGTTACTACTAAAGTAGCATCCAGGCTTTTTTAACAGTCAAAGATATTTGGTATTGCTATGATCATATGCTTGACAAATAGAGCATGCAGCTGGATTAGAAAACTATTTAAAATTCAACAACTCAGCTGCATGACTTGTTCAACAAATTGTTCCTCTCACTGAGTAAAGATTGTGCTTTTTCATGCACTTTTAGGGGACTCACTTTGAGTGCTCAGAATAGTGATTTATCTATGTTCATCTTAAGTGAAATGGTAAGCTGTGGTTAGATCTCCTTTAGAAAGCTCAACTGTCAAAGCCATACCAGAGAAAATCTTCAGAAAGATACATATCTTCTTTGAGCTAGAACAGAACCAATTCTTCATTCAGTGATCTTGCTTTTCAGCTCAGTCTCTTCTAAGTAACCGCACTTTCTGAAGTTAAGGTCAGATTTTTGCAGACAGTGCCTGCTTCTAGAAGTGATAGTGCATGATGTTTAGAGTTACTACCAAGGATCGGCATGCAGAAAAGTTCTTGCTTATATTTGCTCCTATAGAAACCAAGATGCTAAATCACTGCTAAATCTTGTGTGTCACATTGGAGCGCCGTAAATGAAAGTTGCAAGTCAGTAAAAAGGTCACATTTGTGGGGAAGTGCGGACAGAATAGGTGACCCAAAACTGACCAACAAGATTACACATCATCTAGAAGTATTTAAATCTTGTCTTAAATACCTTTTGTTTTTTCATTCATTTTCTAAGAAAAACAGAATTCGTAATGTATTATTATTTTTTCCCTACTGGAAGTGATCTCATACACAGCACACCAGACTGCTGACTGGATTTAATCCAAACTTTTCTAAACAAGAACATCTGTTCAAAAGAGGCTAATGCTAGAAAATTTGTGTTTAAGAGCAAAACAGCATTTTGAACATTTTGCAACTTATGTACAACAGCTGCTATAAAGAAATCAGCACAGTAATGGTAGGAGGTTTTTTAAGTTTAACTATATTGAAAGCCACTAGCATTTTAAAAAAAGAGGAAAGCTTTGTAAGTCAAGTAATAGAAATATTTTAGCCTTCTATCTTTATAAGCCAGTAACTTCAAGAAACTTGCAAAAAATAAAGTTGGTCTACTGTTGCTCTTCTAATAATATGAGTGATGAAAGTACAGTATTATCCAATCAGGTAAGATTACCAGAGTCTACTGGGTATATCTACTAATGCATATTGTATATAAATATACGCATAAAGTGGATACTGTAATGACAAAACCTGCAAGTTGGGTTGTTCAGTCAGAAAAGAACAGCTGCAGTAGTTTTCTCTCTGACATATATCATCTGCTTAGCTCTTTCCAGGATAATGGGCACAGTAACAACTGTGAGGGTTTTATTTAGTTAGAAAATTTACTTGATATCAATACCTGTCTTATGCCATTATTCCCCTTCTACTGCACAAGTG
>WEIS01097823.1:0-12740 GCA_013389965.1 Todus mexicanus
CTGCTCTTCCTGGAAGTTAGGAGTCCTGCCAGACATGTTTACTTCATAGCAGTTAGATTTCTTTTTTGCTCCCGAGTAAAAGTGCACAGACAACCATGTCTCTGTCCTAGGGTGACAATGCAATGAGAAAATTGTATCTTTAAATACCAACTTAATCTAATCTGGGACAAAAACAATAAAGGCTTTAATCATAATTGCACGGTGCCTGCAGGCTGTCACCAGAGGGCAGAGACAAGGTTGTTCGTTGCCACGTGTGGATAGTTTAGAAATTAAATCCCCTTTTCACAAAGGCAATAAATTCTGCTCTCACTTGTGTCCTTTCAAAATATTTCATCTTGTAACCGGATAGCTCATTTCATCAGCATCTGTCAGAGACTTTTGCTTGCTTCTGTCAAGCAATGTACAAAGGGGCAAGGAGAAATGTCTTTATAATACTGTACACGCCTGACTTTGTAACATCACAGCTTACATGAAATACTAGCTCTAAATATAAACAGGAGACTAACTTTTCCTTCACAGGGATTTTTACTCTGTTTTGCACTTGTAGTGTGCACAGTTTGCAGATGTGTCCTACCCCTGATACCCGCAGTAAGTACAGGGGAAGTCTAGTGGGAATGCACCTTTGATCAAGCACTGCTCTCATACAGTACATGTGGAAAACTGCTGTGGTTTCAACTTAGAAGAATAAAGACCAGTAAGGTACAATTTTATACGTTACCTACCCTATGTAGGGAAGGCAGATTCTGAGAACTCCTCTATTTTCCGTTTCCTAAGTTGGAAAGACAGCAAAGGTTTTGAGAGTCTCAGTGGCAGCCTATGAATTTGTTTTTGTTCTGGTGACTATCATGAGGTTTTCAGTAGCAGGAAACCAGCTCAGTCTTACACACTGAAGCGAGACACATCACCCTTGAGAAACCCCACCCTGGCAGAGCCCTGGCAGTAACTGGTAGTCATTGACTCAAAATAGCTCTGTCAGCATTTCCCTTTGAGAACTAGCATATGGAAAATCCTAGTACAGGAGGGAATGGGCAGATGTGCCACAGGCTCATTGTTTTAAAGAGAAATGCCCTCTGCCAAGGAACAGGCAGTCTCTGGAGCAAGGGGCAGAAGTAGGAGACCTGGAGTCTCTGGGTTTCCTGCAAATACCAGGGACATGTTGGCAGCATGAGTACCTGGGTGGAGGGAGATGCTTTTCCATGGCTTTATACCTCCATGCTGTAGTCTATGAGCAACTTGATTTTGTTTAGGAGGAGGTTTTTTAAAGTCCTTGCAATCCTCCCTGGAAATGATCCAGGAAACAACCCGGACAGTTAAACTGCATACAAACATCTAAGGACTTTGCACCTTGCAGAGGCTGAAGGTCCTGCATTAGATGATGTCACGCAGGAAACATGTACAAGAGACCAGGATTACATGCAGCATCTGAATGGTGCTCATAGCCTTAGAAGGAGCAAGGCTCTGAAGGACAGCATGGGAGTAAAGAGGAGTGCATGAATTCTTGAGTGCAGATTAAATAAATATAATTTATTGTACTTTCTGTTTCAGCATATAATGAAACACTCAGGTCTGTGTCCTTCCCTGTCTGAAGAGGGAAAAAAGATTGGAAAAGTACAAAGGTTGAGAAAGATTTGTCCTATGTCTGAACTTGAGGGGCACAGTGATGCAGAAAGGCGCTGGACACTGTTTGCAGCGTACTACGTTTGCAGTATTCCCAGATCTTAAAATCTGCTGCTCTGCACAATGAAAACTAAGAAGTTAAGCTGAAATTGGACAGTGTCTTAAGTGTGACATGGAGGTCTCATAGGAAACTAAATATGTATGCGGCAAACAGATTCAGTACCACCAGTGTCAACCATGTAGTTAATCAGCATTTCTTCATATCAAGTTCCTTCTTGCACCCATCTCCAGGGGTTTAGAAGACAAGGGAACACATCAGGAAGGACAGAAGCTCAGTGCTTGTAGGAGTCTGTCTAGAAGGCACTGTGGAAAAAAGAGCAAGAGAGCTGTGGCTCTTTCAGCACATCTGGTTTTAAGGAGCTACTCCTGCAGGATGCACTGAGGACTTGAGAAGAAACAGCATTACGTGAGCTCTTGTAGTCAGGTGCTGATGTTTCCTTCTCCTTCCTCTCTCCACACTGCTGCTGGCCATGGCGCTAATGCCGTCACCAGGGGATGGGTTTTCCCATGGACAGCTCTTTGCTTCCAGCTTCCAGACAAGGCCGTGAAGGGGAGGTGCTCCTAAACTAAGATGCAGAGGCGTGGCCTTGCTCTCAACTTTCCACCTATCATGTTGTTTAGATAGCTCATATGATGAGAGATCAGATACTCAATATGCTTCTGACCTTAAATTTGTGATCAAGAATAGAAGATAAAGGAAAGCAGACTTTCATCCATCCTTTTTTGATCCTCTCTTAAGGACTTAATCAGAATCCAATCCCTCTCCACCCTGAACCAGGAAATCTTACTCTTTAAGTAAAAAAATATTTATACACTAGCTCTGGCAATAGAGCAAGGGAAGACGGAAGGGGTTTGTCAAAGCGTGTTACAAATATATTATAGGGTAATATTCTTTTGTCCTGTTGGCTAATTGGACTCTGCATTTTTCATTTTTACATCTTAAACCTTAAATTGTTGTAAGATAATCAAACTATAGCACTCTGATCATGCTTACACACCTCTAGTTTTAGTTTCATGGTCATGATACTGGATCACCTTAAAACAGAAGCGAGATAGTTTGATCGCAGTGACTATTTCCATGTTCAGCCAGGTCTGCATTTTTTCTCAGTACATCTTTCATGTTGAACATCTAATGTTAAGGTTCTGGATAACTGCAATGTCTGTAGCGTTTTACTCCAAAGTGCTGGTTTAGACTGTCTCCCTTTAACTATATCTTAACACAGATTTGGTTAGGGAAAAGCAACATCACACTGAACAGCTCTGCCAGGCTGAACTGCAAGACTGAAAAATGCCGCTTTTTTTTTTTCCTCTGGAATTGCTGCTTTGTTGCTTACTGTAGTAGAGCTGAGCCCAATTTTTCACCTCATGATTGTGGAGGCTGAATTTCTGACCTAGCTCACTGCTCCTGTGCTCCTGGGACACCCAGTGCTTCCAGAAAATCTCTATCTGTCTTCAGAGATGGATCCGTAGAGGTAGACAGCAGATGGCTGCTGCCAGTGAAGTTCTTTTGTGCCATGTACCACTAAATGACCTGGTTTGGTATCTACAAATGATCTGTTGGGTCTAATGTTCATCACTTCAGTGTGATGGCTTAACTGTGGAGCTAAGCCTTCACTCAGCAGTAAAGGAGGAAACACTTTTAATCAGAAGCAGGAACCATTGTGCCATCTTGCCAGATCAGATTAGGAGCAGTATATATGACCATTGTAAAGATTATGATAAAGTGCCTGGACATGAGAGACATCAGTATGCAAACAAGTTATCCCTTGATTTTTTAGTTATTTTTGCCTGTATCAACATCCTCAACTCCAGTTGCACTCCTTGAATCCAACATGCTTAGTATCTTCTCAGGAGGTTCACCTAGTAATAGCCCCATGCTGCTCTCCCTCCTGGTGAGCAGTGACTACCACCCCAAGGATGGAAATTAAAAGAGCAACCTGACTCCAGCAAGAACCACAAGACATTATGTAAAATTACTTCATATGTAAGATTTCTACATAGCTGTGCCGCCACTTACAGAAACATGTTTTCACAGCTTAAATGCATTAACCCCTACTAGACCTCAGATCTTTGTGTAGGGTTTGACATGTCTTCAGGAGACCTTCAGGACCTGCACAAGAATCTATGTGAACCAAGCAGCAACAGGAAGAATGAAAGCCACTCCTGGAAATTAAAAAATAACTGAATTTAGATCAAACACAGGGAAAGTCTGTCTTTTGCCCTAAAAGGTTAATCACTACTTGGAACATTTTGCAGTGGGAGATTCCTTGTGTAATTATTGAAAGGCGAGATCAAAACCCATCATCTTTTGAGTGCCAGTGTCATGCCTGTATAAAAACAAGCTAGGTCAGCCCTAATGATATTTGCTCCCAGACATGCTGCTGAATCTCTGGCTATGTTTGGGATAGGAAGGAATTTCCTCATGTGGTGAACTGGCAGAGCCTTGGGGTTTGTCTTGTTCTTGCGCATTGCTCAAGGACCATTTTTTTTGAGTCTTATTTCACATTCTTTGACTTTTTACGGTCTTGTGATCACAACTGAGCATTCGCCTTTTCCCATCACTGGACCCTGTTTCTTTTCTAAAGTTTCTCTCTGCTTTACCAAACAGGGGTTTTGTTTTTTTTTTTCATTACAAGGTGCTCCAACAGTTGCAAAATTAATCCAGATTTTTGCCCACGTGGAAATAAGATGCAGGGAAAGGAAAAGGGCGAGAGAATAGTAAACTGCTCAATCAGTTACAGACTTCGATTCCACTCTAGAAAACAAATGGATTGTAGGATGCTCCAGTGTGCAGAAGTATGGTCAAAGCATGTGTTGTGTCGGGGCGGCACTACACGCAACCTCTTTGCTTTCCTGTGTGACCAGATCATCATCAGGCCTCATATGAAACACAGGAGATAATTGCTAAACCTCACAGTTATTGTCAAAATTCCTTTGTTATTCCCTTCCTGTTATATTTACGAAAACAGTCCATGGGTCTGATAGATGCTTACACACTTGATTACTCTTGTTACTTCAGACACGTTGCTTCCAGATCTTTATGAAAAACCCCAGCGTTTTCTTTTGATGTTCTTGGTAACCTGTGTGTAGTTCAGCCTTGCTTGAAGTCAGCAGGAGGCTTTGCGCTGGACTCAAAGAGAGCAAGCTCTGACTTGGGTTGAGTAGTAGAGACAACAACTAGATTCAACAATAACTACTTGATCCGATGTTTCTCTACCTGTTTTCTCTGTTCTACAAAAGGTAAGCTTATTTTAAATAGTAGTCTCTGGCTTGGTATACACCTCTCTCACATTCAAACCCCCTAATCCAAAACCCACCAAGACTAGACAGCTGCATGAATGTCGTCTTGTGAGTATGTGAGCAAACTGAGAATTGGAGCTTGAAGAGGAAGGTAAATCAAATTATTCCTCCAAAAGGGATACTCACTTCAGCATGTTGTAACTGTAAGCAATGTTTGCAGTTTAATACCTAATTCCATTAGTTATATCTAAACCGGTCCATTCTGCCAGGGGAGTTTTCCCAGGTGGGGCACTTCTGCCCTCCCTTCCCTCCATCACCTTGGCAGTGCACATCTGATTTCGTATCTTCCTTGTTGTTCATGAGCCACCCCATGGAACAGAGGCTGCTGAGGATGTCCATGCGAGGCAATAGTCCCTGTGCACATCTGGCAGGTGTGACCCCAACTATGCGACCAACAAAGTGCTCATTGATGCCATTGGCTCCATCACCACCTGGTGTGCAAAGCTTAAAGGGCTTTTTGACAGGGCCCCAGCCAATTGTACTGAAATCCTTTTCTTTTAGCTCTGCTTTGCCCTTGTCCTGCAGCTGCTGAGGTAAATAACAAAAGTCCCCTGCTTTAAGCTGTAATGGTGTATGTGTCCAGCCTGGCCAAGAAAATGAGGAGTTGGCTGCAGTGGCACATAAAAGGCAAGTGGAGAGGCAGGAGCTACTGTTCCTTCTATTGTTATTTTATTATTGTTCACCATTTCTCATAATCGTTGTTTCACTGTTAATTGCTGTTCATCTGAAGAACATGCATGGAGCACGCTTCCTATTTGGAACTGGCAAAGAGGGAGCATCTCAAAAAATCCCTGAGGATTTTTGAGATCACAAGCCTCAGAAACAAAATTACCACATGTAATTTACCTTGATTTCTTTATGCCTGCTGACAAGGTTAGCAACAACTCTTCTTTCTGAGAGCTTGTTTTGTCTCCTCTACCAAAGAATAAGGATTGGCAAAGTGTTAGGTGTGATTTTTTTTATTGTTGTTGTTATGGAAAGGGTGGTAAAATTAGGAAGCGATTACATGAAACCAGCATAAATTATAAAGGATAGATACTGAGGAAAATTAACTAACAAAAATTGTTTTTTTCTTCATCGTTAACTTAAAGTGTAACAGGAAGACTGTCCCAAACAGGTTCCTATTTAATACATCCCCCTCTAACTTGTGTTGGGGGTTGGTTTAAGCAGCTCTGTTGTGAGATGAATGATGAAGCTCAAGCTTGGTGAAGCTACACAGTGATTAAACTGAGACTGGTCTGTAATGCGGCTGTTGGTGGCTGAGCCACGTTCTCTGTCCTCAGATGAGTGCCTCTTGAGTTACGATAACTCATTCAATTCTGTCTCCTAGATGCCAGCTCTCAGTTATTCCTGGAATTAAATTCTAGGCTAGTGGCATGCATTTTAATAGAAACACACCTATTTGCACTCAAATTTTTTTTCATTCTCATAAAGAAATGTTAATTTGTCTTATTTCTGTTGGTTTTCCGCATGCACTCCCTGCTTCTCCTACACATTCTACCTTGTGACAGCAGCACATATGTGATGAAAGAAAGTAGGACCTATTTATAGGAAGAGGCAGGCATGGTCTGGATGCTTCAGAGGATCATCTTGTAAGTAGCTTGTCTTCATTGTCTCACAGTATGAACATGAGCTGTCATCCTTATTAATCTGGTTGATTCAAGAGTTAGGAATGGTGTGCAATGATATTGATGGGTTATCCCTAAGGCTGAAGAATGAGAATACTCTTTACTTATATTTGAAAATCTTGTGCTACTTATGTTCTCAGGAAAAGCTCCTAATTTTCTCAGCTATTTCTGTATGTTCAGCATAAAAGAATTGCACAATGGGCCCAGCAACTACCACAACTATTGTTTACAATCTGTCAGTTAATCTTTTCTGTGAGTCAGGCAGTGCCTACTGGGTTGGGCATTTGACTGGGATTAGAAACTCATTATTATGATGATGCATCTTGCAGTGGTGCCTGGAGGCCTCAGCAGGATTATGGCCACATTGTGCTAGACAGCGTGCAAACCTATAGCTTGTAGCTTATTGTTAGGGCACCTTCACTCCAATTCTGGATTTGACCCCATTTCTGCTCGTCGCCCTTGGGTAAGACATCTAATCCTGTTCTGTTTCCATGTCTTTTCAGGGGAGATGATAATTTCTTTCCTACCATCAGTCAATGCCTGGAATCACCTGCTTTTGGAGGACAATGCCAGCCAGGATGATGTCACCCAAAGGCCATGGGGAAATACTGCTGTGCAAGTGGAAATCACGTTTCCTCTGCTTAGGTGCTTCTGCTATTCAGTGAAGTCAGTTTTGCAATGGGATTTTGTACCCTTTCCAGCAGTGCTGCCGCAAGGTGAAAATGCAGCAAGTCTTGTGTTGCACCGATGCTGTTGGTAGCTGTGGAGTTGCTTTTTGAGCTAGGGGCATGCTATATGGCTTTAGAGCTCCTTCCCTGACTCTGTGTTGCACATGGCTCCCATCCTTATGCAAGGTTCATGTCGGGTAGCTGGCAGGCTCTCCTCCTCCCTGTCCTTTCAGGCTCTAGGCATTTCTGATACTGTTATTACAGTTCCATGCCAAAAGAAAGCTTGCTGGGTCCAGCTACCATCACACCCTCTTTGTGCTCTATCTGTGTGCTGCCATGGCCACGCATCTGTGTCTACAGTTAATCCTGAGCCTTGTCTACACTCGCTGTTCTCTTACTGGCTGCTACGACCCTACAGTATTGCTTAACTGTGTGCCTTGACAGGGATAAGCTGTCTTTGATACAGTTTCAGGTCAAGGTGAGCTTGAGTGGATTTTATCTCCCCATAGAAATGGTACCTCTTCTTGTCTGTCCTGGGCACTTCACTGAAGTGGCCATACCAATGGCTTGGAAAAATGGGGTTGAGCCATGTATAGATGAACCCTTTGTGGATTGCCTGCTGCCCTGTTTCTCTTGTTGTGAAAAGTAGTGCTCAGTGGGGTCATTCTGCAAGATGCCCCTAAAGAAGAAGAAAGATGTCCGAGACATAAAAGTAACATGCATAGCGAAACCCGTGCTCAGCACAGCCATTGTCCATTTGTACCTGTGCACTTGTTTTTATGCTGAAGGCAAGTAGAGCAGAGCTAAAATTCAGTGTAAAAGTCTAGTTATTCTAATGCTGCATTCCACATTCCTCAAAGACAAGAGCAAAGGTGGTACTTACTGAGGAATTCCTGAATAGCTTTGACTTTGTCTACCTCTTTTCTAAGCTCAGATATCTTCTCTACCAACTAATAACAATGTGCTGGCACTGTCACAGCCATCACAGACTGGAGCTGGTGCACACAAGGTTATCCTGGTTTTTAAACTTTTTTTGTCTCATGGGAACTTTGAGGCTTAAACACTTGCTTGCTCTGTACCTCTTTATTTGAGACTGACCAGCCTGAATCACTTCCAACAAATTATCAGCAGGAGTCTCAAACACAGTTAAGTTCCTATCAGTTTAATTAAAGTAGATCACTGGACAGAGAAACCCTGTGAAATCCTCCCATAGAGGAGAAAGCTACATTGTGAGTGCTCCCCTGAGTAATCACCAGAGGCTGCTATCAGCGATGTAATCAGCAATGGCTGGTAGCACAGGGCACTGAAGAGTTTAACTCGAAACTCAGATCTCAACACACACTAAAGAGCAGTTGACACAAGAGTGACTAAGGAATAATTGCATCCACTATATTGTGAGAGTTACTGAAAAATAAACAGAGGAGCCACCATAAAGTGATCTGAGACATAGGTCTGTATGAAACTGGACCTCATTAATATTCATGTTTGTTGGACAGCCTGTTTGATATTGCCAAGCTTTTTAGATACTACTTTCATGCTATTTTAGGCACAAGGTCAGACAGTAAGAATTTTGTTAACCAAAGCAAAGTTATATGTAAAGTCTTTCTTTACCTATTCCATTCTAGCTCTGTCGCACAGCAGCTTTTAAGGATGTGATACCATGTGAGTGAGGGTGGATACAAGAAGCTGGAAAGAGACAGAAGAAGAAAGCATTTAGGGTCATCATGGAATTTACTTCATGCTTCTCCTACCCAGGTGAGTTACTAGTGCTGGCTATGGTGGAGTAGACTATACCATGTCACCTTTGGGGACTCAAATGTTTTTGATATACATATCTCCTACAGTTTTTGCTTTGTTTCAGAAATTAATATTTGTAGAAAGTAACCACTGATTAGATTAGTGCATTGCTCCCATGGGATGCAGACTTCGGGGCTTAGGCAACTCTCTCTGGCTAACAAGAGCCAACAAGTTCTAACTGACTCATTCCCCTGGGTGAAACATGCCCTGCTCCACTGATGACACAAGCAGGCTGAGCATCCTCCCAGGAGATGCCAAGTGTCAACACAAGGGCAGTCATCTCCCATCATGATTAACCAAGTAGAACTTACAGTGAAAGAGCCACCAAGGCAATGGATCTTACATCTATCCTAGCAGTGATGTCAGGCTGCCAATGAGATTAAGGCAAAACTTAATGTAGTCTTTTGGTAGTGAGGCAAGATTTATATTCTTAGCATAAGCTCCTTAGAAAAAGCTTCTTTTACTTAGCATTTATCACTCGTTACTGATGTTTTATTACATTGATAGCCATCCCAAGAATATGTTTTAAAGTCCCTACCTGTTTCATACATAGGCAAATTCCCTTTGACAACAAATATACTTAGAGAGAATAAGAGAAAAACTGAGTTAGACCTACTTTGTTACACTGAGACAAACTTAGCGTAGCTCCCTTTTTGACCTGTGAAACAGGACCTAGTGTGTTTTCTGATTCAGTGTGTTTCTTCCTGCTGGTATTGATGGAAGCTGGATCCAACACATGGTGACTGTGGATCTGTGGACCTTACTCAGGAGCAGCTTACAGTGAGCCTAGTAGGATCTCTGGCCTGAGCAAGGCATGTAAAATTTGATCCCGTAGGGTAAAATATGCTGCATTTCCTCAAACATGTCTTCGGTTCACTTTTCTCCCCTCCCAAGGATGTGCCAAGCCAGACACATTCCTTGTAGGTGTAATAGTTTTTTCTTTTGCTTTTCACAAGCTTCTGTGGTATACAAAGGGATAATGCAGTGTAGAACATCATCATCACGTAACGGTACTTGTAATGTGCGCTACGCAGAAGAGTTCCCAGGCTGTTGTACAATGATATTCTACAATAATTTTAGTAACGAAGAGCAATTATGAGCAGCAGTTAACCTATATTCTTCTACCCTACTTCAAGCGTCAGCTTACACCCAGGATTGCAAATACTAGTTGTAAATGCATTGCACTGTCCAGAGGCATAATTACAGAAAGCTGTAGTTGTCTTTATCACAAAGTTTTAATTAGCAGGGCACATTAAATAACCAGCAGATACAGATCTTAATGAATCATTTATAGGCCTACATCTAAGATAATTATACGTAGCTGGTCACACATAATCACTCATATATGTCTGGGCTTATGTGAAATGGAATATGCATCTTCCTCATGTGAAGTGAAGGTGGAAGATAGGGGCAGGACAAAACTGGGCAACAGCCCACCTTAACTAAACTGCTTGTACCTGGACTATTGCTGACAAGAATGGAGGCAAAATAAAAATAGGTGGCTTCAAAAGAAATCCGCCCTGAGGAAAGACAGGAACTCTGGGCTTCTGAATTGTTGGCTGATTTGGTTTTTGGGTTTTTTTCAAATCAAGGTAGTTGTCCCAGGTGGGCATTTTATGTGATGCCGCTCATGAATGAGGAGAGGACAGATGCACGCCAGGGTCAGGGACATGGTTTCTGGGGTGAGTCAGGACTCTGGTATCTGCAAACCATGTCACAGTGTCCTTGATGCAGCTCCCTGGTAGTCTAGCATGCCCTAGATGAGTCCCTTTTTTCTCCAGCTGTGCTGCCTGCCCTGCAGCATGGAGAAACTGCTCTAGAGCAACCACCACAGAACTCCTGGCAGCTGAGTCTGTGGTCCACCAAGGGAGTTCCCAGCTCTCCGGTTTTACCAGCTTTCTTGCTCCTTAGTATGTCTGGATGAATAAATGGGAAACACGCCCATACATCCAACTGCTCCAGGGCTAATTTGTGCTCTGCATATTGTTTGAGGGCCAGATTTTCATGGCATTTGTTTATGATTGCTCCTTGATAGTATATAAGAAGTGTAGGTTGTCTGTTTTTCTGGCCACGTGAAGGAGGCATGGGAGCAGCTGGCTGTGAAAGATTATTTATTATCACTGCTCATTTCTGCAGAGCTCAGTAAGTATACACACGTAGCATGGCTGAAGCCATGGGAGCAAATAAGTTGCAATGTAAGAGGCGTAATGCGTGCATCTTCCTCCCCTTTCCCTAGAAGATGTGATCAACTGTACGCAGGCTGCTCTCATCAATTCGCTGTGGTGACAGGACAGTCTGGCTGAGGGAGCTTCACTCACGAAACTGGTTCTTAAGGGAAGTCTGCCAGGCTCTGGGATGCATATATTGGTCATGGTGCCAATCCTGTTTCTTTCTGCAGGTTTATCCCTCCCACCCCACTGTGTTGAGCTCCCTCATGTACTCATGTCCCTGCTTTCAATCCTCCCTGCCCCGTGGGCTGCCTTGGTATCCATCCCAGGTCCTGTAGCTTGTTAGCCTTACTGGTTTGTATAATTTGGAGCAGTTGATTTCTTCTCCTGTTTTTTATCAAGTCATACTTCAATGCCTGGTTACATGTAATATATTATGTCCAAAAAGACCCCCCAGAATCCCAAACCTCCTGCATCAGAAGGACCTATTTGTCCATAATCTTGGCTTACCCTGCTTAGCTGGAGCTCCAGTAGGAGCAAACCCCATGTTTGTCTGATTGCAAGGAAAAAAGTAGCAATAAAGAAACCATTGCAAACGTACACTTGAAAAGATTAGTAGCAAAGTATCACTAACCCATGCAATATTGTAATCTAAGGTTCTTTAAAAGAAGCATTGAATACATTTCTCAATTATCCACAGACTCTGCTGTTAACAGGTTTCCCTTGTTCCCTAGCATCAGACGAACTGCTGATCTCTGCAAAAACTTCTTTCACTTAAAGTACAGAGTTCTTAAAATTCGTGGGCGTTTCAGAGTTAATATGTTAATCTCCTGATGCACCACAGCAGGCGTCTGGAATAGATCTTACTAGACTGTTTACACTGTGCTTCCTTTTAGGGTGGTTAGAGGCAGGGGAGCACTTGTGGTAAGAATTGATGTGGTGTAGGCTTTGACAGCATCTTTCCACACCTAGTTGTTGCTTTTGTGGAGAAGAGGGAAGCAGAGGCTTCCAGTATGGCTCCCAGTGTTGCTTCTCAGCTCTTTCCCATCACGGGGCTGTTGCAGAGCATGGTACAAGCCCCTCTTCCTTTTCCTCATCATGCCCAAGGTGGCAGAGGTTTCCTTTGTTGCCTTCTCCTGGAAGAAAAGGAGAAAGCTGCTTTGGAAGAGGTTTGTATGAGGTTCAGTCCTCTGAGCCCAGAGGCCTCTATGTCAGAGAAGCGCATCATGTGCTCCCCCTAACAGGGCAGCCGCTGGGAATGCTCTCAGCACCATGTTTGATAACAGTCTACGTGCTAAAGCTGACAGTCTCTCTGGACAGATGGTTGTAATAATTTTGCACTTCGTGGCTGTTGCTGTTTCTATCCTCCCAAACCCTCGGGAGGTAAGGATGCGCTGCTAGTCATTTTATGGTGAGAAACTGAGCCACGGCATGATGAGGCCACACAGGGAGACAGTGGCAGAGCCACTTGGCTATCAGACCTCTCCTCTCCTCTCCTCTCC
>WEIS01097832.1:0-10265 GCA_013389965.1 Todus mexicanus
CAGGGTTACAAAATCTTACAGACAACAAATTAACCCAAATATCTTATTTTCTGTGAAGCAGGGCCTGAAATGTATAAAATGCTGTTCCTGAAACTGGTGGAAATTCAAAACACAACATCTTTCACTGCTGCAGTTCCTGCGCTCACAGACGCCATCTCTCAATGGCTCCTAGCCCAGGAGGACCCTGTCAATTTGTCCTGTTTATTCGATTCAGTGTTATTCTTCCTTACCATACATTCTTTTCTCCTGGAGTCTTTTGAGATGGACTTCTTATAAAATAGATTTTGGCTTACAGGAAAATAGTCTAAGTAAACGTTTAAGGAAAAAATGTTAATGACCTCATACTGTAAACTTAGGAAGAATAAATTTGGAGAAAGGAAGGAAAATCATTTCCAGTGAATATTTCTAGCATGTTGCTGACGGAAACCAGTTGGGAGTTTATTCTTTGATTCAACTCCTCTGTGCATGGGGACTGGTAAAGAAGACCTTATTGCTGTAGACAAACATTTTAGATAAGCTGCTGTGCTACACATATTGTAGGTTTTAACCTGTCTTTTCCTGAATTTGAGCTTTGTTCTTACAAATTCAAACTCTGAAGGATGCATAATAAAATGTGTTTACAAAAGTTTTTCCCAGTCTGTATACACTTCATGGATTGTCACTATAGTCTGTTAAAGAAAAATCTTTTGGTCAGCAAGACGTCTGTGTCTTGTGCCTAGAGAAGTACACTTTGCAAAAACTTGACTTCATTGTGTCATAATTCTCATTGACAGTTCTTCCTCAGCTTGGTAGTGATGATGATCTCCCATATAAGTTTATAGAGACTATCTGGTTATAAACATGTGACTGCTGTTCATCTTACACCATCTTTATATGACTTCTTTTTGTAATATTATGGGAGTTTCATTACTAGTCTGGCTTATAGGTAAGAGACAATCATTGTCTGAGATATTGTAGCACACTAATATAACAAACTAATTATTTATAAGGGTTAATTGACATTTAGCATGGCAACAAAATAAGGCAGGGACTGCTTCTCTCCTTATTTATGTTTTTAATTTCTAGCCCCAGTAATCTTTAAATTCTGTTTATCCTCTGAGCAGTCCACAGATATTAAGGATGAAGCAAAATGCAAACTAGCTTATCATGGCTGAGCTCCTAGGACACACTGGGTTAATAGCCATTACCCATTCCATTGGGTTACAGAGAGAGGCTGGTTTTAGTGCTCCTAGCTTGTTGTGAAAAGATTATTTATAACTTCATTTAAATAATGCTTGAGCTACTTTGTCAATAAAAGCACACATAAGGAAAAGCACTGGGTTTTGAAAACAGATCAGTAAGCCACAATGTGTTCAAGTACTTGCTCTCAGCTGAATTGCAGTGAGAATAACTAGTGCTCTTTTCCACCTCAGTAGACAGACATTTAGGGGGTGCTGAGGTTCAGCCTCAGGCATAATACAGAGGTGTCAAGGGAGACACATTTTCTTCTTTGACAATTTATGTCTTGTTTGGCAGTGTGAATTCAGCCAGAAGTATTAAAATTCCTGAGGCACATCACAGATGGATCTGAAAGACCAGCTGGACATGATACACACTTCTGTCTTTGACCAAGGAAGGAGGGGCATAGAATATTAAAAATGTAATGAATTGGTTACATTTACTTCACTGGCAAATTTGTGCAAGTAGAAACTTAATTCTTAGCCTTGATGTTCATATTTTGCTTAAGAATTCCCATATGTTCCTTTGGAGGATACATGTGCACAAGTTGTTCAGCTTTGGAGTTCACCTCAGATGGACCACACTGGCTGTGAGCAGCATGCACAGAGATTAAGGCTGACATAACTGGATGCATGCTGGATTGATTGTCTATGGCACATGCACTTAGTCATTCAGAACTTGAAGGGCATCCAGAAATTTTCAGCAAATGTGCAACAGCCTGCTCCCTAAATACATTTTCTGGCTAGAAAATGAGTGTCTTTCTAGGGAAATACAATTTCTTACGGTATCCCTAGTACTTAGCGATTTACCAGGCAGACTCTTTAAAGACATACTTCTTCATCAGTTGGAGCCCACAGCATTTCCCTGCTGTGAACATGAGAAATACAGCACCATGGCAAGACAAGCCCGTCAGTGCAATTGCCAACTTGTGACTGCCTCATCTCTCCCAGTCCCATTGCTAAACATGTAAATCTCCCCCTTAGCTCTCTGTGTTCCTGGAGGATTCCCTCCATCCACAGTATGCAGTATTGTCCAGACCTCAGCCAAATGGCTGCTATCTTCGCTCTGTGCATCATGTCTGGTTTTAGGGGGAGATGGGGCAGAGTGAGAAAGGACCTGGTACAGGAAAGCAGGAAGATTAGATTGCGCAGCTGAAAACCCTGCGCCAGAAACAAAGTTTTGGCTGTTCTTCACGGTTGTCAGAGGGCACCTGGTATCTGTAGTCCATTCATCCAAACTGGGATCCTCTGAGCTGAGCTCAGACACTTGGCTCCCTATTCATTTCACCCTATCTTTTCTCAGGCACCCTGTGTGGAAACAGGGACATTTCATCCTCCTCCTTCTGATTCCCAATAAGGCAGTCACACACTGCCCTTTGCAACATGTGCCTAACAACATGATTGTATCTGATTTTTATTGATTGCATCTGGTTCCTATTATTGGATACCACGGTGTGGAAAAGTCTTTGGGTACTTTCGTCTCTTTGCATCTTTGTGAGGATCTAACTGAGCTTTAGATTTGCTAAGTACAAGTCAAAGTAGGTCAGCCTCTTTGAGCTCTGTTTATTGAAAATACTGGTGGTAGAAAGCAACAAAATAAAAAGTATATGTGTTATTATCATTATACTTAATACTTTCCAAGACTTTCTGCCAAATTAGCATGGCAATCCAGAAAACCAGAAGTTGCTGCGACTATGATGAATGGTTTCACTTAACATATGCTGTATTATATTAAGATATCTACAAATAGCGTTTAACTGGAAATGGAGTTTGTTCAGTGCCAAGCTATGAAGAATTGCAGTAAATAAAAATGAGGCATGCCTTAAAATGTCTTTTCTTTTAGGAGCTGGTTTAAGACACAAACAGTTCCCCAGACATAAAATCTCTGTTTTATAAATAAATTCAATAAACAGTTACTCTGTATTTCTTCAGAGCAAGGTGTAAACACACACATAATATGTCTGTGAGCATTATGAAAATCATGGAGGAAACTGAGAGTTTGCAGAACTTGATCCATTCCTCCAGGGACTGACAGCGGGAAACAGGGATTTGGGCAGCTGTGGCACTGTTACTATGACTGGTGTTAACGGGAAAGCTTGCCCGATATTAATGGGAAATGGTGTAGCTCCATAGCCCTGTAAGAGAGCAAGTATCTTGCAGCTTTTGTGCAATAAAATGGGCTTTTTCTTGGGTAGTGATGAATCTTTTTTCATACCTACGTAGTTTAGAAAGTTCAGGAGGATGCCAAAAAAAAAAAAAAAGTAACTTTAACTTCATACTATGACAAGTGGTGAATTACCAAGACTACCTTATCCTAATATCCTGGTGTGCTGAAAGGCTAGTGGGGACCAGAAGTAATCGTGAGCCCTGATTATGTGAGTTAAAAAAAACAGTGCCAGCTGCAGAGGAAGGCAAACGTCCCATGAGCTTGTGGAGTAGATGAGTAAGATGAAGACCAGCTGTGACACCTTCTGAAGCATTAGTTCAAATGGGGATGCATATCATGTTGACAAGGGGTTGAATGCTTAACCTACTCTTAAGTGTATGTGTGCTTTTATCTTTCCAGCCCACATTTATCACAGCTTTTCTCTCAACACTTTTCCTTTCTTTTCCTGTTTTCCTCTCATTCATACTGCTTCCTCCCATTTGCCATTTTTACCTCCAGCTTTTTCTCTACTCTTTCTCAGCATCTCTGCCTTTTGTTTTTGCCTCCTTTGCCTCCCTCTCTGTGACTCAAATAAGGCCTGCCAGATAGGAAAGTCTGCACTCTTTCCAAGACAGAGAAGATAATAGAAGCATTGGCTCCATTTGAGGCATGCCACCACCGGCCAAGTAGGTGGAGACAATGATATCCTGATGTTCTGGCTCACAGCAGGTATCCATATCCAGTCCAATGCAGTTTACTCTCTTCACAATTAGGCAAAACCTAACTATAATGTTCTGCTCACCCAATGCCATGCAAAGGAATGGGTGGGTCATACAGACATAGGAGAAGACCTTGTGCATTTGAGCCTCCGACACAAGGCTGTAGAGCAGCATCACCCTTCCACTGCCCTATTTCCTCCCAAATAACCGTTGAGCTTTGAACAACTTGATTTTCCCCTTTCTCAGCAACTTTTTTCAGCTACCCACCTGGCTCCTCCTGAGCAGGGAGAGACTCAGTGAGTTTGGAGCCTAGCTCCTGGCTGATGACCTGTTTCCCTGTGGGCAGGGAGGAATTTCCAGAGGACGAGTGGTATGCGTGCCGATCTCAGGGGAACTGGGCAGCTGCCAAACCTAACCAGCAAACTGGGCCAGGAAAGGCCCCACATATGCTTTTACCAGAGGAAAGGAATGTTTGTGGAAACTGGGAATAGTGGAGTTTATTTAACTCCACTTTTCTCCTCACATTCTTCTTAGTCTCAAGCCCAACACTGACCTCGCCCTGCCACATGCACTGTGACAGCCAGGTTATTGCTGTAGCCTGGAGTATCTCGGGGGCGTGTGCGTGTGGTAGGGAATAAAAAAGAGTTAACAGCTAAGAGTTAACCACTGAGTAGGCAAGGGAGCCTGGTGACTTGTGGTGCAGACTCATTAGCAAGTGTGTGGTGGGAGATATGTCATAAAGCTGTCATAGCAGTAGTCAAATAATAGAGGATTTTGGGGTAATGAGAGACACAGGGACAACAGAAGCATACAGGATCCCTTCCTCTGCTTGTTTTCCTTCCAGTGGGAGAGAAAACCCCATAGGTGACTGTCCTCTTGGCGATTTTTCTTTCTGACTCCCTACAGGTGTTATTTGAAGCTTATCCCCAAGTTGTTGTTTTTTTCTTTCTGTGATGTTTTGCCGCATTTCTGCCACTGCTTCCCACCATCAGCTATCCATGTAGCTGACTTGCATAAGCTTTACCAATGCCAGCACCATTTTGCTGAAAAACAGGGCTACTACAGGAAAAAAAACTCCAGATAATGACTGAAATTGTGACCTCACTCCTGAGAGCAGCAAAACTACTGTTGAATTCAGTGGTGCTGATTTGCACATTTCAGTGCTTTTAAAGTTAGAGCAAGGTGCGGGTTGGTTTGACGACTTCAAATCAAGATACTCATATAGTTCCCCATTTTGCTGCAGCCAGGTCCATGAAGCCGGCTAGCTTCTCTGCATCTTGGATGGACTCAGCTTACTTCAGCAGAGCCACCAGGGTGAAGAGAGATAGTATATAGCTTGGCAGAGCCCTGGTTCAAGGTGGGTGCCAGCTGTTGATGTGGGCAAGAGCTAGTGTTCATCATCAGCATCCTAAGCCGGCACTATGGGTCCTGCCCTGCCTTGAACTCAAGCACAGGCACAATATGCAAACTTAATTACTCCACCAGACAGTGCTTCACCTCAGTAATTTACGTTTTGCCTGTCACTATTTGAGTAATCAGAGCCTCTGCATCCTGATGATGTTCATTAAGATCTGCTGACTTTCCTTTCAATGACATTGTACTATTCAGTTCTGACAGGACTTCTTTCTGCCTGAGAAGTCATTACGCTCCTGTTGAGTCAGGCATGATCTACCCAGAGAAAACAAGAAAAGTGCTTTACGCTTCAGGAACAGAATAAATAAAAAATCACCACAATTAGTAACATACTGGACTACATGCACACAGTCATGCTAACACAAGTGATTTAATTACTCTATGCCTCACAATGCTAAGGCTCCCTCTCCTTAATTACACTGATAGTTCTTTAAAGAAAGAATTTTATTTTTTTTCATTCTGTGTCCTTACATAATGCCAAGTACCAGTGAAGTCTCTGGGCCAAGCAGTCAACTATAAGACAATCAGGAGGGGACTCACAGAGTACTCTAAGGTCTTCGTAGGTGTACATGCGTTATTTCATTCATCACAGAGCTGCTTTGCCTGTGAAAGGGAATGCTGGCTTAAGAGCATGCATTTAGAGCAGTGAGGCAGTTGTTAAAGGTGAGATGAAGGGAACTGTTTCCATTGGAAAGTGTAAGGAGGGATTTGAATGGAAGGAGGTCCTTCAGAGGTGGACTTTGGTTGGCACATGAGTACCCTTGTGCAAACTGATGAGATCCCAGGACAGTTCTATATTTGGGGCTGAGGTAAATAGACAGGACATTACAACATTCAGGAGTCCTAAAAAAAAGTGACCAAAGTGGCAGAAAATGTCTTGCTGACTTGCCAGTCCTCTGTACTGGGATGGAACTGGAATAACTGAGAAGATTCTACTGGTGCCACTTTCAGCTCATATTTCTCACTTAGTCTAACACATATCAAAGACAAAACAGATTTACCTCTTGTTGCTTACCCAAATTTCCTCAAAATTGTTTAGTTCCTCTCTCTTTTAAACTTTTGATTCTGTCAATCAGTTTATGAATGTATGAGCTGTAAGCTGTAGCCATTTTTGGCTGCTTCCTGTGGTGAAAAGAGCCTCAGAATCACTTAGATCCTTCCTTGCTAACAGTATGACTGCTTTTATAGAGTACAATATCCATCTGTGATCTAAACTAAAATGTGGAAGCTTCTATAATCTATCCTCTCTCTAATCTTATCACATCATTGCCTAGAAGAAATTAGAAACTTTGATTATTTTTTTTAAGCATCCTTTTTATGTCTTTCAGGTTCAGGTATTCACTGTGAATTCTGATTCAGAGATCCTCCTCCTCACAGGTTAAATTAATTAAGTCTGCCCCTAAAGGAGAATTTGTGGAATCAGAACATGCTAGAAAGGATTTTGATTACAGATTATTTATTCTATGCAGGCTAAATCCATTCAGAGATTGTTATATTCTAGCTACTTTTCACAACACCACGCAGCTTTCCCAGGTACTAATAACTAGTCCCATTCAACCCCTTCTGTTCTCTCTCTGCTCTTCCTGCAGTAGCACTTTTTTTAATAGTTTCAGACTGTCACCACAGCTGATGCCCCAGGGATCTGCCACAAGGAATGTGAGAGTGACATCTGTGCCACACAGCAAAGAGTAGAGCAGGGGTGTAAGAGCCAGAAGCAGTACGGCCAGAATGTCAGAGCCAGAATAAATGTGGCATTGAGTCTCAACAGGTGATCCTTGTTGAAAGGCGGTGTTCATTTTCTTGAACACGTGACATGCACATGACTATCACCCTGCTAAGACACCAGCTTGCGTCCCTGCACTGTTCTGTGATGTGCCAGGCAGGCAGCTTGTCTCAGCCCTGGTCCCATGATCTCTGCTCTACGCATCATTGTGCCATGCGGATGTCTTACTTGCCTCCGTAGTTCATTAATTCTCAAATATTCTCCAGACCTGCTTGAAAACATTTTTTTCTTTGCTTTCTTCTAATTTCTTAAATGGCAGAAAATATTCTTCTAATGCCTCCTTCCTACTACTTACAATGTAGGGCAATTTGGTTTTTAAAGATCCGGGTTTAGGTCTATGATGTACATTTAAACTCATCTCTTATACAGCTTTTTGCAAAGAACTTCAGGAAGTAAAAGCATAGGGATATAAATTGCCTTCTTCAGGTCATCCAGCTGCAAAGATAATTCCTCTGAATTTCAACCCCAGACCATCCTTTAGGCAGTGCCCCCCAGTCTTTACAGGTAGAGCTGTGATATTTGGTGCAGTAATAACTTACATCAGGCAGATAACCCCCTAGACCAGGAGACTCTAGCCTACATTCCCAGAAACTAGTACAGACTTACATAGCAGACTCAGGGTAGGTGGGAAAGCCCTCTGCAGCTTATCAATCTAGCCTTTTTAAGCTCCAGTGAGTCATTGGAATAGGTCCAACAAGCAGGGAAGTGGGGCAATTGAGGCAATTCCAGAGAAAAAGGAAATACTGGATTTTGTCCATAAGAAGAAACATCATTTACACAGTCAGGCTTAGACAGACTTGGCTCTGTTTCTCAGCATTTCATATCTTTCATTGTTTTATGTGC
Organism: Todus mexicanus; assembly: GCA_013389965.1. NCBI lineage: Eukaryota > Metazoa > Chordata > Aves > Coraciiformes > Todidae > Todus > Todus mexicanus. The sequence continues at coordinate 8,122 of WEIS01097832.1, forward strand.
ACTACATATTTTAAGAGTTGGATAACAATGACCTTATGGAAATTAAGGGAAGTTAAACAGATATTGCATTTTTAAAAGTTTTTGTAGCCAGTCCAGCTGGTGTAATGTCTTTTTGCTCTTGCACCAGGCCTTTGGAAACCTCAGCATATCCTAAATAAGCCAAGATCATAACCATGTATACTCAAGGCCTGCTGGGCATATATAGAATCATAGAATGATTGAATGGTTTGGTTTGGAAGCGACCTTAAAGATCATCTACTTCCAACCCCCCTGCCATGGGCATGTACACCTTCCACCAGACCAGATTACTCAAGGCCCCATCCAACCTGGACTTGTACACTTTCAGTGATGGAACATCCACAACTTCTTGGTGCAACCTGTTCCAGTGTCACCACACTCATAGTGAAGTACATTCTAATTTCTAATCTAATTACCTTTCATCCTGTCACAATGATCCCTTGTAAAAAGTCCATCCCCAGCCTTCTTGTAGGCCCCCTTCAGACCCTGAAAGGCTGCAGTAAGATCTCCCTGAAGTCTTGTCTTCTGCAGGCTGAACAAGCCCAACGCTCTCAGCCAATCCTTACAGGAGAGGTGTTCCAGCCCTCCGATTATCTTCGTAGCCCTGCTCTGGACTTGCTCCAACAGATCCACGTCCTACTTGTCTTGAAGGCTCCAGAGCTGGACCCAATACTCCAGGTGGGGTCTCACAAGAGTGGAGAAGAGGGGCTACTCTGATGAGTATGTGTATATATGTTTGACCATTTGTTTTGTAATTACATGTTGTGTTCAGGCCACGTTGCTGTTGCTCATACTATCCAAGACAAAAATGTCAAATAAGTGTTACTGTCAGCAATTGAATCCCAGAAGTTGCTTGAGAAGGGAGTGCCTGGCTATAAGGATTCAATATGAGATTGGTAGAGAAGACAGGCAAATATGGTCAGAAGATGTGGGGATGCACACATCCTTTGTCCATGCAACAAGATCACCAGCAACATTGTATGTAGCAAATGATCACAGAACACGGAATATGGTAAACACTGCTTCCTTGTAAAGGGACTGGCTGGATTTCTAGCAACAGCTAGTCTGTCTTTCTCTTCTACATGGTCCTCCCTATCGTGGCACTGGAGGGCTTTCAGCCTGTTGTAGCTAGGTCTACAAGCAGAATCAGCCTGTAAAGGTTGCTTATTCAGCAGCTGCTCCATCAAACCCATAAACTCAGTTGTCATAATAGGGGAGCAAAAACTAGAAGTTTGCAATGTTGTGGGGAAATCAAGGATGATGTACCTTCTGCTCTTCCAAGCAATTCCTTCTGTAGAAAGCTTCTAAGGAGAACAAACTGTTTCCCTCGTGTTATGGAACAACTATTTGACTTTTACTGAGCACTAGAGACTGGGTATAAAATAATGCATGTAGACCAGATAGATCTGGTTAAGACTGTAATGCTTCATTTGAGATCTGGAAGGCGCAGCATAGGCATTCCCCAAAAGCATGAAAATTCAGTAATAATATAACAAATACATCCTTTTCTCACTGATGGGTGAAAAGAGTTTTACCTTCCTGTTTTGTGTCTGAAAATCTCCTTTTCGAGACTCCATTGAGGGATGAACTGGCCATTGCAGCTGCTTCACACTGTCTGAAAACTCACAACCACAAGAAATCACACTGAATCTTCACTCCCTGAACAACCACATAGCAAACAGGTTACTGTTTGGATATAGAGACCTAACATTACCTTTTCTCCCTGGACAGGTGCTTCACGAAATCTAAGAGGGTAATACCATACAGCTAAGCCTACAAGAGGCTCAAGTTAACCTGAGATGATGAAGGCCAAATCATTTCATCATCACTCGGTACCTTTTCTTTATTATTCTGAACAAGTCCATCCTGGGGACCAAGCTTTGCCTGTGACTTCTGGACCAATGTCCATAGCTGGATCTAGGCAGGCTGAGGAGTGTGTGAGATTTGTGCACAAGTGTAGAATCTTTCTTCATGTCTGACTTTTTTCTTGAGCCTGGGTATCCAAGGCTTCTTCAGTGCCCACTAGTGAAAAACTGGTAAAAGCTAGAACTTGTTTTTATCTGATATTGACAATTCATTTCTATTGCAAACAACAACTGTTGGTAATTAAAGCAGGACCCTTTGTC
>WEIS01097917.1:0-17868 GCA_013389965.1 Todus mexicanus
TGGCGTTTTTTCAGGCCAGGGACTTTAAGCTTGCAGTAGATGATGACAGCTCTGCCACACTGAGGAATCATCCTCAGGAGCCCTGGAGACCATCCTCAGAAGCTCTTTCCCCCCACAACTGATGCCTGCCGAGCCAGCAGAGAGTCATCAGGTGCCTTATCATGGTGGCAAGCACATCGATGCTTAAATGTTAAGTGACAGCCACCTTCCGTGGGTGCTGGCAAATAAATAGTTGGTTTTCTCTTTGAAATTACATATATGCAGCTTGCAGCCGCTTTGAGCCCTACTAGACATGTCTGAACAAGCTGATCCAAAAGAGGAGCTGTAGAAATGAGTGGGCAGGGAAGAATCTTCTTTTGACTCAAAAACTTGCACATTACACCAACATATATAGCGTTCGTTTATGCTAACGCAAGGAAGATCATATCCATAAGTCAAAGGTGAGAATAAAAAGAGTAATTAATATTCTCTCTTTTGTACCTATTCTGTGCCTGCCTTATAATTTGTAGCAGATGGAAGCCAAATGTTTTCAAAGAATCCAAACCAATTTTATAAGATAATTCTGTAAATAACTTCTCAGACTGCCAGTTATACTTACAATTTTAATCTATAAAAACATTGCTGTTAGAATATAACAATATTTTGAGTAGCTCCAAGTGAATCCACATTCTTGAACCTTCCTCCATATTCCACGTCTGAGGATTCTTCCTTTTAATACCAATATCTCATTGTTTTACTTGCCTTTGGAAAAATCTGGAAACCTTTGTGCCACAGCAGTATTCTCACTCACTGCTAACAAGTTGTCATGGTCTTATTTGTGGTAGATTTTCTTGATTTAGATCAAAATCTGTTTTTTAAAGTGTTTTCTTTTTGCAATGGTATATATAGTACCTTGTGAGTAATTCTAACACAAACCCATAAAGATGTCTGGGGTTTTTTCTTAGTTAAGATTTAAAGAATTTCGAAGTCAATATTTAAAGAAATGAAGGTGAATGTATGAAAATAAAAGAAGCAGAATTGAGGAGAACATTGACAAAATCAGCTTTCTCTTAAACCAAAATTCCAAATATGCATTTAAGAGTAAAAATAAACAAATCATGATGGTGGGACACAAGCCTGTGGCAGAAAGGAAGCTCTAGTGCGTATCCAAAACACCTACATAAACAAGACTGAGAATAAAAGCTCTTATTCATAAATGCACAGAATTAAGTTCTTAAGTGTGTCCTTAGGTTGCTTCACCAGAGCTTCAAAGCATCTAATATCAAATGCTCAAAATACAGATTCATTCTATTTAATTTTTAAAATGCAGTTCAATGTTTCAAGTGGCAAGATGGCCTTCAAATTTCCCAAACCAATCTATTCTGATCTTCCCTCAAGTCAACATCTAGAAAAACTTTTGAAGAAAACCAAGGAGCATAAGTACATTCAGAAAGTGAATTTCTTGAATTTTACCAATTTTACCAATTTTATTGCTGGGGGCAGTTCCGGTGTGTCCGTGCCGCTGTAACAGGGAGAGCTCCTACCTCTTAAAAATAAATGAGAAGAAAGTCAGACAAGTTTAATGGACGTACCTATAGACAGAAGACTTTCGTTTGAGAAGTTTTTATATGTCAGCCCTGCAAGAAAATTTCATGAACTAACCTGTTAGGATGATTTCAGGAATTTCATTGGGAATTTTTCGAAAAATTAAGTATGCAGTTTTTGAATGGTTACCGTAATGGAGGAATGGGTTTTAGCAGAGCAAACAAATATTTTCTTTTACTTTGGTAACAGTGAAGAGTGGCTCGTGCTTGTGTAATTCCGTGTCAGAAGTACAAAAAGAGTGCAGAGCTGGGAAGCAGGTAATGCTGCTGTTAAGTTGTGCAGGAAGGCACATGGTGTGTACTTTGCACTTCACATTTTATGATGCCAAAAGTTAAATGCATAACAGAAAATGTGCAGGAGCAGCACTATTTGATAATTATGATAATTGGGGCTATTTCTCTCCAGGGAATGTGCTCTAATAGTTAAGGAGTGACTCAATGTTAAAATAAAAATCTCCCTATGCACTGATTAATTAAATAAAAGGAATCCAGGAGGGTTATTGCAGAATAGTAAGGCACAAGATTTATGCTTTCTATGGGCCACAGTATATATTTATTAACAAATATATCTGTAATTATTGGAAGTTAAGGCTGCAGCAGGACATATCCTCTCAAGAAAAAATCAGAACTATGGAAATGAACATGTAAGCGAGAAGATACATAGTCCTTTTCTTTTTCATATTACCTAGAACAGCATGAATCCATGTTCTGTGGTGTTTCCATTTCCATTTCTGGTAGCCACCAAAAGCAACGCTTACCTCACTTGCATCAACAAAGGTAACAAGCTAACAGCAGCACATGTGGATGAGGTGTTACTCTGCAGAGAGGTGTCAGAGAGTACCCTGGAGTTCTGAGGATGACTGAAGTGGTCTGGCTCATCACCCACCCCGTTGGTGTCTCCAGAACTTTGGGGAACAATGTCTCATCTCTGGTCCTGAATTTCTGCAGAGGCCCAATATGGCTCCAGCTGGAAGGTGCTTGGCCTATGTTTGGTACCTGTTCTGGCTCTGAGGCCAACTGTCACACAGTGGCTTCCAACTATTAATAAAACTTTTACTCTTCAGCACAAGGTGGCCACATCTGTATTGGGTTTGGCTGGGTAGGAGTTAGTGTCCCCATAGCTTGATAAGACACTGATGTTGTAACTGCTGCAGAGCGGGGCTGGCACAGCACCAGGGGGATGGGGTGGACAAGATCCTGGGAGGGGACACAGTCAGGACGGCTGACCCAAACTGTCCAAAGAGCTATTCCATAGCATCTGACATCAGCTCAGGTATAAAAGCTTGAGGAGAAGGGGAGGAGGGGAGGCATTCGTGGCAGAAGACATTTGTCCCCCAAGCAACCGCTACGCGTGTCTGAGCCCTGCTTCCTGGGAGAGGCCGAACATCGCCTGCTATGGGAAGTAGTGATTAAAATATATATCGCTTTGCTTTGCTTCGCGCGCACGACCTTGCTTTCTAACTTTCTTATTAAACTACCTTTATCATATCCTGCGAGTTGATTCCATCTTATTCTCTTCCCCTTTGTTGTGTTGAGGGAGGTGTGTGTGCTGGGCGGGGGGAGAGTGATAGAGGAACTTGGTGGGTACTTGGCACTTAGCCAAGGTTAACCCACCACAACATCCAAAACACCTACTGGGAGTGGTGTCAGGGCTGTACCAGTTCTTGAACTATGTTTGGCAAAGTCCTATTGGTCACAGACCAAAGCTGTGCCTGGAACTATTCTAACAGCATCATTTTACAGGGTAGTTGATGGACTTGCCCTGCCTAGGAACTTTCCCTGGCACTAATTTATTAGTATATAGCCCTAAAGACTGGCTCAATAGCAGACTCCCAAGAATCACTTGCATCACTGGAGGCAGTAGCAGGTTCTGGAAGAGCGTAGCAGTTCTCGAGTGAACTGTTCTGTCAGGACTGCGTGAAGTGTAAGCAGGGCACAGTGGCATGACCTGGCATTGCTTCAGCCCCAAGATGCAGCTAAGATTTAAATTGCCTGCTGCTCAGACGGATGGATGGATGGATGGTGGCAGAACCAAACCCACCAAGCGTGGTCCTGTGGTGTGCATGGTAAAGAACAGTTGGTCCTTCTTTCTCTAGTTCCCTCAGGCACTCTTCTTTCGTTTCTTCTCCATCCGAGTCAAGATCTTCTTTCTCTTCTGCATGCTTCTCTCCTGCCCTGTTCTGAAGTAGACATAGGGCAAGGAGTGTGATCTTCTATGCCCTGGCTTCAGGAATATTTAGGAGAAAACCTCTACTGACTTCTAAGATTCCCTTTCATGGTGACACTGAGGTCCCTGTGCACAGGTATTGTCTCTGCTGGGAGATGTTCTCCTCATGCTGCAAGCTGCGTAGCCTGGGCTTAGAAGAGCATGACTGTCTCCCGTGAGGTGCAGAGGTGGTTAATGCTAGGCGGGGTGACATTTGCCCTGATCCGTGGGGAGCTGGGTGGTGGCACGCACTTCCGGAGCTTGTCCTATTCAGACAAGATCTGAATTACTCTCTCAAGATACAGCTACTAGACACTTTGGCTCTTGGCCTGAATCCTTTCAACAGTATGTTTGAGTACTATACACTTTAAATAAATTAAGCTGTTTCTCCTCAGGAACCGATGGTGCTTTGATCAGTGCCGAGCCATCTTAGGCAGCAGGTGAGAGTGGTTTCCTCCTGACATTTGGGCTATAGGACATTGCCAGAGTTTTTAGGTTGTGGATGTATTAGGTGATGTTTAGAGCTAAAAAGTGGCTTTTTCAGAGCCTTGTTGTCAAGAGTGGTAGGACAACTAGCTTCTGAAATCTGTAAGGACAGACTCCAAGAAAACCCTGGATAAACCAGTCAGTGCAGGGAACACTTTCTAAACTTCAGGAAGCTCCTCTGAAATTCATCCCCTGCCAGACTTCTCCTTTTTAAAGAGGAGAGTAATAGCACAAGTCCCTCTGCTTATTTCGGCTGATGTAAACATAAGGAAAAAAATTTTCACAGTGAGGGTGACAGAGCCCTGGAACAGGCTGCCTAGAGAGGTTGTGGAGTCTCCTTCTCTGGAGACTTTCAAAGCCCACCTGGATGTGATCCTGTATGACCTCATCTAGGTGATCCTGCTCTGCCAGGGGAGTTGGACTAGATGAACTTTCGAGGTGCGTTCCAATGCCTGTGATTCTGTGATGCAGTGAGACACAAGGCAAGCAGTTCAAAGACTGAGGCAATTGATGCAGTGTTCACAGATCGACACTGAAAAGGAAGACCCAAGTGTTTTTATTCTATAATCATGTTCTTAACTGACTCCTCGGAGTTATTTTTGTTATATTGAGTTAGAGGAATATGATGATGACATAGTGATAAAGCCTGTTTCTCCAAAGCAGCCTACCCATGGTATTTGTTTGTTGTCTTTCTAAGTACATTCTATTAATCACATATATTTTTACTGTGTAGATGATGTAGTGTTAGAAGCCACTTTCCACACAGTTTATCCTGAGATTGTGTGCCATAACATTGCTTATACTGATATGAATATTACTTGAGCTTACAGTGGCAGAGAGATAGCTATCTCAACAGGCCAGTAAAACAGCTGATTACTTCCTGAAGCACCTCTTTAAATCAGGAATCCTCCCAATAAAATGCCTTTTTAAAATCCTTTTAATATTAGAGCATACAACAGTTAATCACCTTCAGAAACTGTAGGTATGGCAGTAAAGGGAGGAAAATGTCCTTCCTCTTTCCACTTGTACTTCATCCTTGTTTGAATTTAAAATGCAGCTTTGGCTTCATGTTTTTAAATGCCTTCATTTAATAATAGATTCAAAGAGATTTTTTTTTTTGCAAAATTGAAGAGAAAACAAGGATGCTGAAAGCCTCGTCGCAGTCTAGACTGTAATTTTTTGTGTACGAAGGGAAAATGTTTGATGGCATTCCTGAATAATGTTGAACAATGTTTTATCTATCAGAGTTATCCAAATACAAGCAAAGGGCAACTCCATATTTTCAGTGACCTCACTGGTCCCTTTGTTGAGTGGCCAGCTCCACTTAGCTGCAGATGGCCACGTGGTATAAAAGTCTAAGACATCACAAAAAGATGCTGTAAGCCCTAGAATCTTTTTTTTTTACAGTCTGTGCTCATAGTTGATGCTGCATTAGAAATGTTCCAGAAGTTTATATCAATTAATTTTATTTAATGTATGTAAACTAGAAAAAAATCCCAGAGGCTGACACTTTGAATCGAGTTCAAACAGGTTTAGATTAACTTCTTTTAATTAGTGACCTAAGCAAAAACAAAGCGAGGGTAAAATCACTTCCTGCGCACCGCTGATGGATGTGTCTGCAGCAAAGAGTTAACATGAATTATCCGTGCTTGAATTACCCTGTTTGTGTCAGCTCTGTTTGCATGAAAGCAACCACACTGTGAAATAACCCTTGAGTTTGTTTTGTCCACGCTACGCTTGGATGTAAGGCTGAGAGCTGTGGATGGGCATCCTATGGATCTCTTTACTGGAGCAAGCTGCAAAACAAATCAAAACAAAACAAAACATCCCCAGTTAATTGCTTATAAGAAAAGGCTGACCTCTTCAGATGAGCAGAAGGCACTGAAGGACTGTATATCCTTGAAGTTTTCCCATGGAGCAAACATATGTCCCTGCTACGGGGAGATCAATTGTTAGGCTGCATCCATTAGTGGGCCAGCCAGTGACTGCTACAGGCATCACCACGCTGAAGTTGGGATTCTATGTATGCGTCAAACACGGGCAACACTGAAGCTGAAGTTAGTTTTGCAGAGATGCTCCTGTATTTGGGATTTGCACTCCTGCACAATAAGAGACAGATCTCGTGTAGCAAGGCTCCTTGTATTGCTCAGATCTGCTTAATGACAATATGTCAGGTTCAGGATGGTCTCACCTGGGTACACCGTATCTGCTCATGCTTTTGAGGTTGGATATCTGCTCAGAGTTGCAGTCTGTGTATTTTCCTCAGCCTTATTCTATGATATACCCCATTCTAACTATCCTCTGGCACATATAAAAATTAGTAATTACATTAAAGATGTATCTTCCCTCTCCCAAGGTTGAAAAAGGAAAGAAGGTAACAGTTTACAGGAGAAGTTAGTAAGTGTAGCAGTTAATTGTTGAAGGAAATAAAAAATACTAGCCAGCCTTTCCAAATTGGAATCTATATTTGGGAATCTAAATACGTATTTGCTCACTTAAATGTATGGCCTGGGTTTTGGAGGTGCTGAGTTGACGCAAACTCTGAATGTTTTTCATCCTCAAAAATCTGGCCGATTGCTTTCATGTCTCTGTGTGGAATGTAGTCGCCCAAGTTTGACAGTTTTGGCTCTAAGGTTTAGCTTGACTGAAAACAAACTGGCTTCAAAACTGTAGGGGAGGTTAGCAGCAGCTGCTCAAACCAATGTATCCAAGAAAGTAACTCTTAAAATGTCAAATGGATTTCTTCTTGTGAAGTCAACCAGCAATAAACAGGAATGGAGATGTATATGGAAGGGTGAAACCAGACCTCAGACTTCTGCTTCTTGCTCAGATGATGTTTCTGAGCAACCCTGCCCTGGTTTAGGGGCTCAGGTGGATGGCTGTACAGAGCTACTGCAAGGTGTTTGCAATGCTCTGTGCATCTGCAGATGCATGAAGTTCAAGGTAGAGAGATAAAGGTAGTTAGCAAGCTTTGTGATTGAATTTGGTACTGCTGAAACTCAAAAGCTGAGAGCAGAATTAGTGAACCTATTGGATTTAGGTATCTGAAATTCTAGCATAAAATTATCTTTTAGTAATGGGAAAAAATAGAAATTAATATTGAAATGATTCTGCATTCAAGGAGTGCAAATCTGTCTTCAAGTTCATTTAGCAAAGTGACATTTAAATTACTATGAAGAATTGTGTGCATTATATGTTATTTGTAATTTCATAAAATGTTGGGATGAGATTGTCCTGGGATCGGCATGTGATTAAGCTGATTATATACCTTATATACATGCTATGTTTCTTATTCAGTCACAATCAAAATATGATCTTCTATTAATATAATAATATAGATGTCATAAATGATATCTCAGTTAATTTTTTTTTTATTTCCATTTGCAGCCTTTTATTCTCTATTAACAAACTGGTTCTTCTCATCTAAAAAAAGATTTTACTTTTCCCATCACCAGGATGGCTGACATCTGCTAGGATGACCCCTTGCCCCTGACAGCAAAGTGCTACTATGTAGAAATGGACAACAGACAGATGCTCTTCTCCTAATTCTACAAAACTTTCAAAATATGGATGGGTGCAGAAGAGGGCACCAAATACTAACCATCAAAGCAGACACTGTTTTTTCTTTCCTAAACACCCATGCTGAGTATTTTTCTTTTCCTCACTCCTAACCCCTGTGTATGCATATGTGTCTTAATACTCAAAATAAGACTTACTATTTTATTTTGAGTCCAGGAACACTTACATCAAGTTCCTTCAGGCCTGTTGATCTTCCTTTTCTGCTGTGAAAACAACGGTGGGAGTAGCAGACAATGAAAGAATATGCTACTGTAACCCACATGGGCACCCTGTATCTCTCCTGACTGGCATCTTCAAGGTCAGGCAGCAGATGTTAAAGTCATTAAGCCCAGAAGCCCACGTTCCAGATCCCACTACGCTTGCTGACCCCACCCTGAGGGTATTACAAAGGGAACTTATAATATGAAGACTGTATCATTAAAATTACTTCTGTTAAATTCCGAAATTAAGATTTCTGGTGTGATACATTAATGGGACTCTATTGGACAACTAGCACCTTCTGCATCTTTTTGTTACTTCTATAGTTACAGTTTATAATCTGTCACACATGCATTCTCATCCTGTTCTTCAAAGTCAGTTGAAGACACCAGTCTGGGGATAATTGAAGCATTACGCACTGATGATAAGGTGCAGGGGCAAAGCAGAAGATAGAAACAACGACTCTACCTGATCATGGGAACCCTCTTGTCCCTGGACCACAGAATCAGACTCTTTGATTATTGTTCTCTTTTCCTGGCCCTGTGTATGTTGGTTGCACTTTTTTTCCTACATTGTGGCTGAATGTCAGTAGCCTGGTCCATACATAACTCCCACGGAAAAAAGGAGTCCCAAACTAGAATCCCTCTGATCTAGGGCAAGTGTAGTTTTGTCCTGGGTTAGTAGAGCACTGAACTATGTGAGAACTAACTGCCTGGCTTGTGATGTATGAGAGCAAAGCTCTCGAGCATGTGCAGAAGAATGCTTTGTTTTGGTGTCCAGGAGACTTCATGGCTGAAGGCAAAGGCACCATAGATGTTGGACATATGAAAGGCAGTTGTGCTGTGCTTGTTCAGAGATGAGAAGCAAGCAGACGTTGGTGTGAGAGCAGATAACGTTATGAATCGGAAAATAAATAAATAATTAAAGCCCAGCATTTTCAGGGGACTACAGATAACTTTACTGACAGTGGAATATTCTAGACATAGAATCATAGAATAATTAAGGCTGGAAAAGACCTCTTAGATCATCGAGTCCTGCCTATGACCTACCACCACCACTCAGTCTGTGTTGTGATTTGTATGTATGTATTTGTCTGTCAGTCTATCTGTCTAATAATACATGTGCTCAAAGAGACATGGAAAAATGTATTCACACTTTTGCATACATGGAATAGAAATCTTTCATCAGATCTGAATGTTGTTATGGCACGCTCATAATGAGCTTTGGAAAAGCTTGGGAAACAACATGGGTGCTAGTAGCTCAAAGTCAAGGTCTCTACAAATCTCGACAAGGTACATAACATCGACTCCTCTGTAGGCTAAGGGTGATGCTCAGAGGCCACTGGTGCTAAAACCTTCAATAAGAAGTAGGTGTCTGTGTGTGAATTGCAGGTACTCCTCTGTCAGGTCACTGAGGGATTTCCTAGGGTCTGTTCCAGGTTTGAGGAGGGAAAGGAGTCTTGGATAATGTTGGACAAAAAGCACCACAGAAAGCTGAGTGCCACTGAAATATATTTTGAGTTCACTGAAAAAATAAATCTTTTAGACTGCAGCTTGACTGTATCTTTTTGCTTTTCTCTTCTGGTTCCCATCTTGGTTCCTGTATTGCAACTGAAATAAACTGCTTGTTCCCATTTTCTTGGATCTTCGCTGCCTATTTCTACTTGACCCGTGATCACTGCCATTATTTTGAACCTATCTTACACCTAATTGTCCCATGAAACCACAGTTACTCCCCACTTACCACGCTTCCAAATCAGCACTTTCACCCTCTTGCTCAAGCTTTCTCTGGGGACAAACTCCCAGCAGATGTCTGTAAACTTATCTCATTCCCTGCTTTGAAAACATCATGATGCCTGCAACAGCACATAACAGCAATCAGGCAGCTGGCTCCGGACCACGATGCTGAACAGCGTCAGCTCACTCGTTCTTTGTGTTTCCCTATCAATGTCCCTGTTCCCACTGATGTCTCTAGTTTTATGCTTAGTCTGTTTCCTCCTTTAGGCAAGAGCATCTTTCGTGATTTGTTGGTGCACGACCCCATCTTGCAGTATCGTGTGGGCTCCAGGTGAGAGTATACGACAACACACCGGGCTGGATGGCCTCAGGCAATCGCTGTGCTCCCCTGTGTGGGAAGATTGGCTGCCAATTCCTGTACTGGATCTCCAGGCTGCTGGCAGAGGAGGAGAGAGCTGGTTCAGGTGGCCCTTCTGACCCAAACTGCTGTACAAAGAATTTTCCAGAGCAGATGGAAGTGAAGGCTGAGTAGGGTCAGGTCCCACTTTCTCAGTATTATAATGGCCTTTTGGTTTGCGAGGCAAGTTAAAGCTGCCCTCCGCAGCTTTTATTTGGAAGCCGCTGCCTGGCGGTCTGCCCCATCTGTTTCATCCAGGCAGTGAATCAAGCCTGTTGTACTTAAACCATTGACCCCTACTCTGAGAAATACCAGAGAAGAATAGACTTTAACTAAATCTTTCAGTAGCACCCTCTCCTCTTATTTTCCTCCCTCTCTCCCATTGTTTTGAAGCCAAGTCACTTTTTGTTTGCTGGAAGAAGATTAAACAAAGGAACCCACCAGAGGCGCTGGGGTTTTTTGACACGCATGTTGGCCGTATCTCTCGGGCAGCCTTCCAGCAGGTATGCCCGTACAGCTGCAGAGCCATTCACTGCCGAGCTGTAAAACTGCTGGCAGGTCTCACCATCTGTGAGGAAGGCTGTGTGAGAACTTCCCTCCTTACTGGATGGCTTTCAGGACAAATGTCACCGCTGACCCCATTAAGATAGCCAACATTCAAGCAACAGCATACGGCGTTGCAAGGCTGTTCTCTATTCTGTCCTGGTTGAGTGAGTCATGTCATTTTGTAGATGTTCCCGCATCAAAAATACTTGAAGGTTTGTGATGCTTTAACATTGCAAAACACTGAGTAATTGTGAAAGTCTTCCCATCAAGTGTCTGAGACACTCTGGCAAAGATTAGGGTGGGAAATTGTGGATTTTTTAAGCTACACCGCTACCATTATGGGAAAGAAACTGAGAGGGGAAAGAATCAAAAAGCCAATCTAAGAGCTCGAACTCAGAATCTCGTTCGGTAGCCTGGCACTGTCTCTGGAGAGAAGTAACGGTGTCCTCTGTACCTAGTCAATCACCCACAGATTTTGGTCTTGCTGTTCACAGTGCTGTCTTCCTCAAAGCCCTTGGCAACAGCTCTCCCATCCAATAGCGTATGAGTTTCATTTCTAGATGATTCTGAAAGGCATTGAATGTGCAAGCATCTGTAGCTAAGTCCAGGGTCTCCCTAAAAATTATTAGTTTGGGTGTCTCATAAATATATACAGAGAAAAGATGTATTTCTTCTCTGTCTGTTCAGTATTCAAGTTACATGGCTAGCCAAACATTGTTACCCAAACATCTTTGCTTTCTTGGGAGAAAGTACATTTAAGTATGAGAAGCCAGCTCATTTTATCCAAAGAGAACAGTTGTCTTCTCTGTTCTTTTCCTTAATCACTACAAGTTTCATCTGCAGCCATAATAGATGTGAACGAAGGGAAATAACCAGTAAGGTCCTAGTTCAAAGACCACAGAAATCAACGAGACATCTTCCCTTGCCTTCAGTGGATCTTGGATCATATCCCAAAAGCTGACCTCTGACTTCACAAAGATAGTCCTTAGCCTTTTGTTCGGTTTAATGATGTTTGATGAACATGTCCAAGGCATGTTTGAGCAGTCCTGGGATGGCGTGAGCAGGAAATACGCCGAGCAGGAACATGATTTAAAGAGATAAAAGTTATCTGGCATTTTTTAAAGATTAGCTCACACCATCCAAACTTTTTAATCCAGATGCAGCTAGCTGTTACGGTTGTGTTAGCCATCTGGTACTATAGTCTTTGGCTGAAAACAGAAGCAATACGTATCACCACTGTTTTTTTGTTTCCAGGAGAAAGGAACGCTGTTTTTATGATCATCCATTCATTTAGTATCAAGCACATTTCACACATGAGTTAACTGGAGACCTGCAGTTGATATATTCTGTGGTAAGAAGGGCTTTGTATTGCTGATGGTAGGAGCAGAGATGCAGAGGGAAAGGCAGCAGTTTCAGTGTAAATGAACATAATATCGTTGGGGGTTTTTTTAGCTTTCCCTTCATAAAAAGATTCTTTATTCAGTGACGCATTGTCTCATATAACAGGGTTTGTAGTGCTTGCTTGTTTTGCAGTTCAAAGCAGATAACATCTTCAGCCATATTTTCCTAAGCATAAAAGCATTTGTAATTGCTTTCCACTAACCTGCCCTGCAAACTACAGGAACTTATTTGTGTATATTTACACACTTGAAAAGATAATTTTATTTTCTTCAAGTAACAGATGCATGCAAAAAAAAATTACCAGCAGTAGAGAGCAGAAAGGAAGCCATGAAGGCAAAGGATATGGTGGCTGCTTAAGAATGGTTTTTGTAGTATACAGCAACACCAAATATCATCACCCAAGGGAACTTCCTGGCTTCTCACTGCAGGCGGGTTGGACTAGATGACTTTAAAGGTCTCTTCCAACCCAAGCCAGGCTATGATTCTGTGATTCTCTCCAGGGAGATACAAAGTCTTTTTGAGAAGAAAAGGAGTGCTGATGCCACACCATGTGCTACACCAGTGAGCGACACCGAGGTCTCCTGTCTCTTCTGCATCCTGGAGATAGGAGTAGAGTTGGAGCAGGTCTGTAACCTCAGGTGTCTCTGTGTCTCCTGGAAAAAAAAATAGCACCCAAAAGAATGGAAGAAGATGACAAATCCTGGGTTCATAGTTTGTGACTTTGTCTGATCAATGCACAGATTTAGCAAGTGATGCACTCCAGTGAGGGTGCTCAGCCATTGCCTACCTAGCAGCAGTTGCATCAGCTTTTTGGAGGATAGAGTCCAGCTTCCACACAAGTTGCCGCTAAAAATATCCCCGCTCTCTGTTTCAGTGAAGCAAACCTGTGTTTCTTTTAGGTTGACATGTGGATCCCTTCTGTGCTCTCATTTATGTCCAAGCTGACCTGCGGTGCTCTCCATTGAGATGCTCACCGCTACAGCTCAGCTGCCAAGAAGCTGACTAGCATGGTGATATTCCCTGTGCCATGCCTTCTCTATCAGCAGAAGAAATTTTACACCCTCAAGGGCCCCTGTCAGCACTTGCCGCCTGACAATTTTACTCCAGGGCTATTGGTAGCCAGGAGATGCCTAGGAGAGCCACATGGCCTTTTCCTGAGCTGTCACTCAGCTGAGGATGATCCTACATCCCACAGTGTTTAAACATTCATCTTTAACTTACTCATGTCATCCAGCTCTTGTGTATGTTACGTACCTGTCACCTCAGTATCTAAATCCCAAAGGAACAACTTGAGCAATCGAGGGGAAGCTGGAACTGGGGGCAGATTTCAGGGGAAGCTACTCATCTAACCTGACGAAGCATCTGAAACACTTACGGCGAGGTTTATATATATATATATCTAAGTACTTGAATAGCTTAAAGGATCTGGGCTTAAGTGCCGATGTGACTGTTGAAAATGGCTCCTACGTCACTTACGCTTTATTGAAAAAAATTAAGTGTTAAATACAGAGAAGCTTCAGAAATGCTGCAAATATCTGCATAGCTGTACAGGCTTCTCTGAGCAACAGCAAATGATACCAGCTAGTAGAGCTGCTCACGTATCTGCAAGAATGAGCAGATCAAGAGGCCAAATATTGCAGATTCCTAAAACCCCACTGGAAAAACATTCTAAGCGATAGGAACTAACATTATGGCAATGGGAATTTACTCTTGGGATTAGAAGGGTCCGCTACATTGCAGGTAGATTAGTGGGCGGCTGGATTCACCCTGTCCATTACAATCTAACAGCACATTCTGTTCCTTAATAGCTCAAACTTTATAAATCTGGTCTTCCAAATGGTCTTGGGAAGGGTTCTGCATGGGCAAGATCTGCTCTGGCTGAAACACAGGTTTATGCCTGCGCCTCTCAGAAACAGCAAGCTGCAGCATGGAGAAGGCTAAGTTCTGCTTTTTGCCATTTGGCTACTGGCCGCTCAGGGTCAGACTGCCTGTCACACGGCGGGGCACACCCGGGCATTGCCAGGAATGTGGCTTTCCATATGATCTGAAGCACCACGCAGCAGCCTTGCCTGCAAGCCTGCAGTTGGCACAGCGGGAGAGGCTGAACTTGAGGACAGCCTTTGGCAGGCAGGAGAGACATCCCCTCGAGGGAAACTCCATGTGTTTCATTGAGAAGCGAGCTGGCAAACACGCCTTCTACACGGGCCCGCTATTGCCATTTACAGTTTGTGAGCAGTGAGGGTCAGGCTATGAGCCTCTGGTGTACCGGCAGCTGTAAAACATCCGATCTTCTTTGTTAGTTTTCTGTCTATGTCTATATTTGTGCTGCATGAATCCACTGTTCGTGACTGAAGAAGAACTTCTGGTACTGGTATCAGGATTGAAAGGAGTCCCCAGCCTGTCCTCTGGCTGACAGGGTTGGAAACCTCCGCTTGCAACTGCCTCTGTTCTGCACTCAAGTGAAGCGGCAGCTAAATCTTGTGCCTCATCCTCAAAGTGCCTTGCAGTTTTGCCGTCACTGATAATTAAAAAGGAAGAAAGAAGGGGGAAAAAAGAATGAGCGAATGAAATGAGCAATGTCCAAAGCAAACAGGGAAAGTAATGGCATAAGGGGAGGCAGCAGGTGATCTCCTCTGCCCTGCTCTGCTCAGGGCCTCCTCCATCCTCCCACCGCCATGGACTGGTGTGGTGAAGTGTTGGGGAGACAGCCACATTTCAAGGCTGATATACATCCTCCATCCTCCCCATCACAGCTGCAGCTGGCCCTGCGGTGGGTTATCCTCTCTCTCCAAATGTTCAAGTCATTATCAGTTTGACAAATCCAATATATATAGAAAGATCTCCAGGCAAAATCTGTATTTCCAGAAAACAAGATTCCTATACCATCTGCAGCTAATTGTTTCATACCATATTCATCTCAGTCCTGCTGAGCCCACTCTAGGCCTGCTGAGCCCATCACTTACCCTGGTTTTACACTGAAGGAGCTCCACTGTCTTCGGCGGATTAATGCGATTAACACTTCGGTGAGCGAGAGCAGAATCCAGGGGTGAAGGAGTATCCAGTGCCGCCACAGATCGCCCTTGTCATCACCTTAACACCAACAGGGATGAGCTCTGGCAGTGAGCAATGAGTCTGGTTTTCAGGGGAGAGAGAAGGGAGGCAGGCAGCCAAAACTCATGTTGTAGTGAAGAGTGCAGAGAGGTGTTGCTGCCTCTGAAATCAGATCCAAACCACGGGGCAAGGAGATGCCCTCTGCAATGGCCTCATGCTCCCCTCTCACAGAGGGTGATTGGCAGCATTGCCCCTCATTCCAAATTAGAGAAAACAACAGAGCTCAGCAGTAATCTCGATTCTAGAGCCTTGTTGAAACTCTAGACACAGATATCTGACAGATACAACAGAGATTAATGAGCCGTGACCAGAAGTTTGATTTTTCTGTCAAGTGCTCCCATCCGTTTTAAATAAACAGGGGAACAACATAAACTCCAGCGCCTGCTCTCCACTGTTTAAACCAAGCAGGTTGCTTTTGGTACCATGCATGTCTGAGCTGAATTATGACTCCAAACCACTGAAAGATGCTGGGGTTTTGTTGGATATTTTTTTCCCCCGTTGGCCCTTTTGTGGCTACTCTCGCAATGAGCTTTACTCCTCACATATTGTTCCTTTTCTCCTCAGCCTGGACTGTCTGGTGTTTTACCACTGGAAACTGTCAAATGTAATATCATGTTTACAGCTAAATGAGTTCAATTTAGTGTCATTGGTGTATTATCTGGAGCATTTAAGTGCCTAACAAGCCTACTGCTTTGTTTTAAACAGCGCTCTGCTCGATTTTTTTATGGGGTTTTGGAACATGGCTTCCTCATCCCTTCCAAGTCCAATGGGCTGAGCCAGCTAGAGCAGAGCCCAAGAAACACGTTGTAGTCTCTTCATGCTCCTGGTTCCTTACATTACAATCAGGCACCACTCTCATAAAATAATAATCAGTACATAGACATCTGAATTTGTCAGGAATTCATGGTAAAAGAGTCCCTAAGGATTTCATGCCATGGAAATGTGTTTGAGAATTCCTCTATTTTTATTTCTTACCAAGTGTGATACAAACAAAACAAAAGACTATCAGAGGACGGTTTATACCCTGAGGTATTTATGAGAGGGGGGTGAAAAAGAGAGCAAGAGAACGCTGCCATAAATCTAACTGGCCACAGAATGTCACTCTTGCTCCATGCAAATAAAGCTGAAAGGAAATTTACCTGGTAGTATAAAACCTGAAGCTAAAGGAAGGCAGCTCAGAGAAGCTCTTGCCTGCAGAGAGATGAAGAACAGCTATGCAGGTAGGTATGAATGGGTGCTCACACCCACACCCACAAGAAACTAATTAATGCACCTGAACAAAATATCACTGCAAACCGCTGGAGCTCTGACCTGGATCTGCACCCAAAGTCAAATCCTGCAGATGACTTTTCTCCAGAAGAGTCTCGCCAATGAGTCTGAGTTTTGAGGGAGAAAACCCCTGGATCCGAATAACCCTCCTGCACTGAGATGGGCAAGCATAGAAAGTCCCAGACTGTGCTTACGCCACTTCAGTCTCTTTCCTGAAAATACCAATTTTGGGTAGGATTCTGGCTGTGTGTGAGGTCTTTCTGAGATGTGGGATCAGGGCCACAGTCTGGGCTACGGTGTTTCAAACAAAAGCTGCTCGCGAGTAGAAACCACTCTCCGATGCAAAACGTGAAATGAAAGCTGCCCTGAAATTGAAATTGTCCTTGACTTGATGTCGCCTACAACTGAAATTGCCACTAAATTTAACAGACCGATGCTTTGCATTTAATTGCCCCTGAAAAGAAGACACTGCCAGGAAGGCACAGTATCAAAAAACAAACCTTTTGTTTCTTAGTCAGGGCTTCATTTCAAGCAGCAGGTACCTGCTTCTCTAAGCTGTGACCTTGACTAGACTGGGACACAGAAGTAACCTGCATACTAGGGAGGAACCTCACCATGGTGCTACCTCCATGTAAAGGGGGAAGGCACCAGCTGCAGGGCAACTCCACCTTTCTCCTTTGGGAAAAAAGCCTTCCTTGGGGTCCAGAATGAGATTGAGGAAGCAGAGCAGGGATTATCTTCTGGCCCCCAAGGGTGGAGGGATCTGAGGGTGAAGGACTGAGATTCCCCCTTCCAGCTTGGTGAAGGTTCTCGGGAGAAGATACTAGAGCTTGCATGATCTGTCTGTGGTCTTCTGAAAACATAGTTTTACAATTGAACAGAGGTGAAAGAAAATAGTTTTCTGCTCTTAGCGTATTTTGCATAACTGCACCAACTTTTCCTGTCTCAGATTGGTCCCAAAACTGCAAATCTTGAAAAAAAAAATTAGTCTAAAGAATAAAACACAAAAATTTAGATCAGATCAGAAAGAAGTTAGTTCTGAAATGTTGGTCTTTGGTAAGCTTTGAAGTGTTTTGACTCAAGGGTTTTTTTTAATTTAGGGATTTGGTGTAAATTTACTTAGATTTCAAAGCAGAACCATAGAATGGGTTGGGTTGGAAGGTCATCTAGTCCAATCTCCCTGCAGGGAGCAGGGGCATTCTCACCTAGAGCAGGTTGCTCAGAGCCTCATCGAGCCTGACCTTGAATGTCTCCAGGGATGGGGCCTCCATCACCTCCCTGGGCAACCTGTGCCAGTGTTTCACCACCCTCATGGTAAAGAACTTCTCCCTGACATCTAAATCTCCCCTTCTCTAA
>WEIS01097920.1:0-12673 GCA_013389965.1 Todus mexicanus
TAAGTGTACCTCTCTTTCACAAGCCTCACTAAGACCACCATTTAGGCAAAGCATGGTCATTGCTTGCTCTCAGAGCCAGTTCCCACCAAGAACACCATCAGCTTTTTGACACTGAGCTCCTCAGTGCCAGCTGCAGTGAGAGAGGCTGTCACGGTGTAGATAATTTTTTTCAGAAGTCAAAATCAACCCCTCGGAGACGTAGAGAGCCTGCTGTTATAAACTGGCATAGTTCCATTAAATTTATGCTGAGTTACACCATTCGTAACCATAAGTCTACCCTCTTGTGTATATGAATTATAAAACAGATTTTAGTTACAGTATCCCACATTGCTTCACAAGTAATAAACCATACAATATTCCCAACCTCTTTAGATGCATGTTTAGTAATAACCTTCTCATGTTTTTTACAGTTTTCCTACCTTCATTAATTTCATTACCTTAATGGTCAATGTCTTTATATTTATGCTTGAAAGACCTCAGATTAAAAATGGTTGTTAAGTATAGACCAACAACAGAATTCTAAACAATATCATAGCAGTTTATTAAAATGCAACTGGCAAAAAATAGAGGGCCTTGTTCATTCACTACTTATAACTTTTAACCAGAACACATAATCAAAGTCCAGATTTTGGACACATATGAAATGAGAACCCTAATTTGAATGACAAGTAACCCCTAGTATTATAATGGGATAAAACAAAAACCATAGCTCAAAACACTCCTAAAATTTGGGGGGTTCTAAATCTGGATTCGAAATTTGTGGCTTGTGCCTACTTAAATAAACTTCTATTTAAAACGCTATTTCAATAAACTTCTATTTTGTGGCTTGGGCCTATTTAAGTAAGCCTTTGAAAATTAAGTTCTATTTATAGGCCCCAAATTTATTTACAGTATAAATTTTTTTGGATTTTAGGATTAGCTATATCTTTATGTAAAGAGGAACCCTTGCTCAGAGGATATTTCTCCCATCTTCATCCATGATCATAATCTAAGGGATGCAACAGATATAGTTGCATCATGTGTTTATTATTATAAATAAATTGCTTATTGGCAGTGTTTCATTGTAAGAACATACAAGAAAGATGAGCGTGAGAGGGTGAGAAGATTTTAGTAACTCTATCCTATTCCCATGATTTTTTTCTCTTCTTTGTCTGAAATAAAGTTATTATAAGAAGTTTTGAATTAAGTTTAATCACAAAGTAGTCCATGCCCTCACTGCATATTTCCCAAACTGGATAAAAGACTTGAGGCTACAAATTATGATCCTTTCATACAGTGCTCAAAAACATCACCCAAAATGAAATGATCACAATTATTTTTTGCAAATATGTTTTTTGCCAGACCATTCTTTTTCAGTCATTCGTTATTACCCACTGCTTTCAATTTCTCTCTTTTCTTTTTTTCTTCCTTATTCATCTCTTTCCTTTCACCCAAATCTCTGCCAGTCTTCTTCCTTATGTTAGTACCCTCTCGTCCTGTCTAAGGCCAAGAAACAATAGTGAACTCAGCTGATCCTCAGACAGTAGAATTATACGTGACATTGCTGGAGCCACCTTGCGGGATTAGGGCTTTTATAGCTTTCTTCTTATCTCCCCATTAGCATTTGAGCAATAACTCTTTCTTGTAAGGCTCCAAGTTCTCTCTCAGGAGGGATGAGCAAAGAAAGAGATGACAGTTGCCAGTTCTAGGTTTTCCAAAAGTTGGCAATCAGAGTGAGAAGTCATGAATCCACAGTACTGCTGCACTATCATTTTCTGTAGACCTAAGACACAACTTGTCATAGGATTCCTTTAGGCTTCCTTACTTCATATGCCGTGGTTTTGTTTTAACAATGAAAAAGGCCCACCCTCTTTTCCATTTCAACTGTGAAGATATGACAAAAGGCAGAGTTTTCATGAACTAATTACAGTCCTTTAGAAATTACCTTTTGTGTTAGGAAAATATGCTTGCTTTTTTTTTTCCCTACCAATGAGAAAGTAAGCAGTTTGAATAAAAAGTGCTATTTAAAGAAAGAGTACAGTTACATAACCTTTCCACAAAATTCAGACAATTTTTTAGCTCCACTTTGCAAAAAAAGAAGTATGCTACTTCCGCAGAATTATACATACAGTAATCTATAAAAAGATTTCTATACAGAAAAAAAGAGGGGTTTTTTTCCCTTGGAAGAGAGTATTGCCTTATGTTGCAGAGCACATTCACCATTCAACAAAGCCATCATGTTTTGCACTGTTCCTAATAATATACAGCAGAACCTGCCAGCATATACTCCTGTCTCTCTGCTCTGAAAATCAAGGAGAAATGTGTGCACGTACTTAATGACAGCCTGCAACCCCTTAGGGTGCAGGTTCAGAGTCACACCGTCACCAAAACAGGCCCTACCACCCTTCCCCTATGCCTCTGCCCTACATTCCCACAACCTCCTTTTGCCAGTGTGGTCCCACGGACAGACAAATCACGGAGTTGCTTCAAGACCCATTTTCAGCTGAAAAGACGACAGGTGCAGGAACACAGCAAGGAAGATGAAAACTGACAAGGAGAAGTAGTGAGGTGGTGGAGAGCTGTTAAGTCACCAAGAAAATAAGTATAATCATACCCTGAGGATTCAACGACCCATCCACCCTATATACAACCCATGGTCCGTACAAGTCTGTATGAATACCCACTGCAGCACAGCATCTCAGAAGGTTTGAAACTTGAAGAAAGTTCTTGTCCACACAAGGTGAAGCATCTCTGAAAATGTCATAGATGTATTTCTCATACCCAGAGCTGTAGACCAGAAGGCAAGTGCCTACACTGGAAAATCATGATCATGATTTCATTTTGTTGTTGTGGTGGTGGTCTAGAAGGACCATGCAGGAAGTCCTCCCAACTCAACAAAGTGTTTACCAGCACAGCTGCTAGAAATCAGAAGAGCGGTATTTCTTGAAATGTAACCAGATTTGGCGGCATTTCAAGAAGGTATCCTTGAACATATGTACTAGAGGGGTTGTGTAAGTTACAGTGGATGTGTTTAATTATTTCACAAGCAAGGTTTATGCAAGAAAATATTCACTACAAACAGTGTCTCTGCAATGTCTTCTCCATTTACATATTGTACTGAAAACACAGAGATGAACCAGTACTCAGCTAGGATAAGAACAGGGGAGAGGATTTTTCTACAGCCAAGAACTGTATGCAAAGGTGTTATCTACTCTTCAGTGATTGACTGGTGTGTCAGAAGACCCCACAAGTAACTCATAACCAAATAGGTGTAGCTCAGGCATTCAGGTTTCCTCAGAAAACTCCACTAGCGTGGGAAACCAAACCAAGATGAGAATAGGATGTTAAAGGCATGAATTATGTCATTCATTTCGCTTGCTATGCCCTCAAGACTCCTGAGTGAGCATTTCTCCTTCAAACTATATGCAATATGCATTGAGAAAGTCCCAGTTGTTTGGATGGAGGTACCAGATTTGCATCTATAGTATCAATATTCTCCCTCTCTCTCTCTCCCCTCTCTCCCCCAACGAAGTGTGATAGAGTCATTATTTCTCATTTCAATAGACAACAGCAGGATAACTTTTTATATACGAAAACCAAACATCATGTGAGCCATGCAAAAAATCTCTTATTTTTCCAGGAAGGGTAGAACCATGAAAAGAATGGTAACAAAATGTGGCATACTACTTTAGTGCCTTCCTGCCAGCCAGGGGGGAAAAAAAAAAAAAGGAAAAAAAAAAGGCAAGCAATAAAATAAAAAGTTGCAAAGAAGCTTCATGGTTTATCAAGTACACCACTGAGCCATCACTGTAAATCTCTTCAAATTCTTGCTCTTGTTTTGATGGAAAACATTCAGCTCTATAATAACAGTACTTAGATAACCTGTACTTGACCTGTCTTTGGATAGTGATGATTTTCCATACAAGATGTTTTACTGTGATAACACAGTGATTCAGACGTTCTGTCTTAAGGCAGCTGGTATACAAGTACTTGGCTCTGGGAATTTTTTTCCTCCACTGCTATTTGAATGTAAGCTGCATGTTGAAGGCCTTTCATGCCAGGCACATTCTCCCAGTTAATGCATTTCTATTAGAATTCCTGTGTTTTTGATTTCAAGAACACAGCACTGCACCCATGGGAACTGAGCTTTTCAGGTGTTAAAGAGGATTTGTTATAAAGAAAGTGATTATAATGGGATTTAATGTAATTGAAAGTCAAGGTACAGTAGCCATATACTGTATCAGAGACAGCATTAAACTTGTATTGTGAGTGAAAGAGTTTTGCTAAGTAATACCTGGGGCCACAATGAATAAACTGAGGTGGAAGACCTCCTGCTGTTGTGCACCTTTTGTTAGCAGGTGCTGTCCTGACTGCCTTGCTGTCCAGTGAGGCAGGACAAACAGCAGAGCTGAATTCCCAGAGGCTCGTAACAGCATGAAAAAAAACCATCTGGAAATAACAGAGGCAGCTCCCATGGACTCAGCCAATCCATGCAAGTCCCTGTCTTGCAGTTTTTCGCTAGCTCTGGCAGAGATGCTTCCAGCCACAACCCCAAATGACTTGGACAGAGGGCCTGATATTGCTGTCCTAGGAAACGCTTTTTTGCATTGTTGCATAGGACCAATGTGAAATTAATTTGGCTCTCCCTCAAATTCACTGAATCCCTCTATACCATCTGCCCGACAGGCAATGAAAGAAGTAGTCAAAACTATCTGGAAGAATCCTGTTCTCCTGAATTGCTTTCTTTGCATCCTTCAAATCCAGAGGATGTACAGACTTACAGTATCTCACATACTTAAATAAACACTCATTATCAAGTAATTATTATTCTTCAGAATTTCCATCTTCTTTTTTATTATCCTAGCTTGCACTTTTTTCTGTTGGCTTCCTTCCTGCTGTCCCTCCATTTTCCCTGGGATCTTGCTTACCTCAAACAGTATCTTGAACTTTGTCATTTAATCATAATTTATTTTCTCTTTCCTCCTGCTTTCTTTTCAGCTGCTTCTGTGAGTGCTACAGTGTCCTTAGATAACTTCTTTCTTGATTGTATGTGGGTAGTAGAAGTCACTGTTATTATCCTTTATTACACTTTGTTCCCTCTTTGATATTTTTCAACATTATGCATTCAGTAACTTCTCCAGATCAGAGGTCAGGAATTTAGCCCCGCTAGTTTCTGGGCACTTTTACGTCCTCAGCTGAGCTGGCAAAAATGTTTTTCATTTAAAAGACAAAAATGCCCCTTTCAATAAAAAAATACTTTTAAGGGGGAAAAAATGTTCTTAGAATATTTTCAATGGCAAAGGGGATTGTTCCAGCAAGAAATCGATTCAGATCAGACCAACCCAAACTAGACTAAGGTTTTAACCAAACTATTGCTTCAGTTTTCACTTTTGACAGGAGATCTCTAACAAAAAGTCTGACATTTTTCTTTCAAATTTCCCAGGGATATAATTGGCATTTGGAGGTCATAACGAATGTAGGTGACTGCATAGATAACATTTGCCTTTAAAAAGTCTGTGGTAGCTCTGTATTTTGGGTCCTCACCGATCTGAGTCTTCACATTGAACAAAGACATTTAGAATAATGAAGCATTTTCATGGGCTACAGTGAGCATAAGGTTCTCACAAGCTGTTCCTTCCTGAATGATGCAAAATACATGCCCGATCTCGAGTCAACCACAAATCAGACAACTTGGGATTTGTTGCATGCATTTATGCATATATGCATCAGCGTCACAATCATCCTCATACCCCACCAAGTTGCTTGTTGTCATCCCTGAAACACAAGCTCCTCTATGGTGTTGCATGACAGCAATTACAATGGCATAAGCAGCAGCGAGACACCTCCAGTTTTAAGCAACCTCTTTCTGTATGGTTTGCTTTCCATGTCTCTCCCCATCCACAGCTCCTAAGTTGCATGAGGGTAAAAAGAAGAAGATCTGCTGCAAGCAGACATCTGCCAAGGAAAGTAGGTTCTTGTTTCAGAAAAGAAACAGATGATGTACCTTCACCCAAGGAGGTGGGCTGTGTCAGGTGGGAGAAGAGAGGGATGGCTGTGATTTTTCAGGCCTCCTTGTTGCTTGTCCTGCAACCCCGCTTTAACGTTCGCCTAGATTGAGCATGAAACGGGACATACCAGTTTCACTATTTCCATCCTTCTTCTCTTATTCTGAGTACAGCTTGGGCAGCATCTGCAGCTCTGTTTGAACCGTCACTTTTATTCCATTTCCCAAATGTGCATGCACTCCTAGCCATGCACTCCTAGCATTCCTCAGATGAAGAAATGAGAAAGCTGTTTACACTATTATTTCCTTTAATTATTTCTGCCACTTCACCTCTAATTTTGAGTCAGGATTTGTTTTCTTTGTTTCTGAGGAGGAAAAAAAGAACAATTGAGGAAGTTCATGATGAAGAAAAGCGAAATGTCACCAATAATTAGTTAAAAACACCAACCCGAGGAACCAGTTTAGGAACACACATATAGACACATACAAAAAAACAATTAGTGTTTCAAGCTTAAAATTCAGAACCTTTGATGAAAATGTGCAGTGGTGAGAGGATCAATTTCTGATGATGTTCTTGAAGGGCAGAAAGAGAGATAATAACTTTGATGCTGCTCTTTGTTTAAATGACTATTGTTTGTAGTTAGCTGCTATTTAATCTCCACTACAGAGAGGAACCACTACACAGCTAAACTCACTTCTAATGAGATCATTATTTTCTTACCACTCTTCAGAATGAATGTCATTTTACACAGCAAAACTACAGAGGTAGCATTTTAGAACACTGCTACCTTTTATCTAACCAACATAAGAGGCACTTGAGAAAAGGACAAGGAGGGTCAAGAAGAAAATGTATGCAGTATAGCTTCTTTGCCTGGCAGGCAGGGAAAGGACAAAGGAAGAGGTCCATGATAACAAGACTGACCATCATTATCTGTGGAGAGGGGTCCAAGCTGCAAAGTTTCAGAAATAGCTAGAGTTTATTAAAGGGGTTGCCTGGGTTTAACCTCAACCTTCAGAGTTTAGTCACATTTTTAATTATTGCTAAATACTGTTTAATACTTTGGCACTTGCCAATAAATATCCTGCCCGGAAAGACACCAGTAAAGCTTAGCAGCATCAGAAACCTCTCTCCTTTTGTGTACTGCCCCTTTAAAGAGTGAAGTCTCTCCCTTCCAGACAAAGGGGACAGGCATGTGATATGTGCCATTTTGCATTTCATTTTAGCTGCAGACGGAGTGAGGGGGCTCAGAGAGAGTGAGAGCCGGTGCATTTGGCTCCAGCGGTTTAAACCCCCCCAGCCCGCCCTGCCCCTGCGGCAGATGTTGCCTCCCCCTAGAGCACCGGCAACAAAAAGCCAGCAGTTGCCCCTGCCTCAGCAGCCTGAAGGGCTGATAATGGTAGCTCTGCACTAATACACCAGGTTGCTAGTCCAAGCATGGAAACTTCTAAGGAGGGAGGGAGGGTGCGCACTGCTGGAGGCAGTCACGTTTTAAATTGCTCTAAGTCTCTGCTTTGGTGCCTGCTACTCGGATCAGTCAAGCAGGGCATTCATATTCATGGAGCTGACACTCTACCTGTGCCCCTATACCTTGTTAATAAATGAACAGAGGTTTCTGAACAGGAATTTGCAGAGAGAGGAGCTGCCCAGAGCCAGCTAATCAGAAAAAGTAGTCCCAGTGAGCAGGTAGAAATTATACTGCCAGCCTTGAGCATCCAGAGTGGTGGAACTGGCCCAAGGAATCATGAGAGCTACTTAAAAATCATGTGATTTTAATAAACAATTCACACGGGATTCCTTTTATTTGCTTTTGGATTTTATAGATTCCCAGGATCATGTTTATAAACTTTTACCCAGAATATAAGGCCCTGAAGGCTCCCATTAAAAAAGCAAGGGAAGGAGAGAAAGCTCTGCATCCCCTCCTGTGATCCAGGAACAGAGCCATATGACAACAAAAGATGTGAATCAGAAACTGTACCACTTGTCAGATTTTTAAAGCCAGCGGAGCAGGCAATCATTTAACATCTTTCTCCCCCTCTCCCCACAGCATGGAAGTTTTTGCATTTGTTCCTTCTGTTGTTTCATTTGTTCCCTCCCTCCTCCCCGTGTTTCTCTAAATCTGAAATAAGTCATCTCTTTTGCCCTTTGTTTATGGGAAAGCATGTTTGAGAAGCAAAAGAATCAATGCTGCGCTCATCAAATGGAGGAGTGTTCGGCATTCATAACATGAATGGATGAAAATAAATGCCTCTGGCTGCTGTTCTCGCCCTGCCGAACCACGCTCCAGCTCTACCAGGCCTGAATCTGAGTGGCAGTGCAGGGAAAGGGGGCCTCTTTTTAAGTTTGCAGTGTAACGGTCAGAGCATTCGGGCATGTGCAGACATGGCAGTCCTGGTGTGTGCTTTTTGGGGTTTGTTTGTTGTTTATTTTAACAGCTGCTAATAATTATATTATCCCACTACAGAGGTAGTTCTGGGAAATGGGGATCTTTGAAAGCACCGAAGTGATAGGAAGAAGATGCTGCTTCCCTCCCCCCGCTTCCCCTTTCCATGTTAGTTTTCTGATACAAACAGCATTCCTGCCTCATTCCCCTCTGAAGTTAAAAGACTTAAATTCTTTACAAGGAAGGTCATCCTTTCATAGCCAAAACCCCCGTTTGCTTTTGTCTTTCCACTCACTTTCAATCGAAAAAAAAACACAACACAACAAACCCTTAGAGTGCACACCAGCCCACTTCACCAACTCAGAAATTAAGCATAACAAGCTTGGGGGGAGGGAGAGAAATTAGGAAAAAAAAAAAAAGAAAGAAAAAAAAGAAAAAAAAAGACTCTGTTTCAGTTATTAATGTGTGTGTGTGTGTGTGCGTGTGTTCCTCACAGTGTGCTTGCCAGCAGCTCTTCTACGAATGCTGCGCAGATTGTTCTCAACGTGACCCGATGGCGAGTTAGCGAGTGCCGGGCGAAAGGGCTGCAGTCACACGGTGTTCGGGACCTCAGTGTGCTCACTCAAAGGAACACTGTCAACTACCTTTAATAGTGTTAAATATAATTTATCGATTCTCCATTGTTTATAATAATAACCTCCCTGAAGCTTGAGAATAATGTTTTCTTTTCCCCTGCAGATTTTGTCCTGTCAAACATTATTTTTTTTTCGTGGTGATGCTAATAGACCTTGAAATTAACATTGCATTTATGTTTAGGATCTATAACGCGATTGTTTGTGCTGGTGCACTGCACTCATCCATCAGCAAAGCAAAATAGGAGAAGGAAGATGCATCTGAGCCCCTTACAATCCTGGGAAAAAATGGGTCAAATTCTGCCCTTATATTTAGGCACGGAGCTCTCATTAAGGTCAGGGGAGGCTGACTCCATATGTGTCACTGAGGCAGAATTTGGCTTGGTGTTTGTTAGCCAATTGAAGCTGTAAAGCTAGAGGGAGCATAAAATGTTGGGGGGTGTTTTAATACGTCCTATATAAACACTGGCTGTTGGTGATTTTTTTATTACTCTGTGAGGTCAGGTACATGTAAAATAAAGTAAGGTATCTGTTATTCCCTATGAAATCAGAATAAGCTTTAAAGTGAATTAAATTGGGGTCTAAATGAAATGAGAGTATCCCTTTGAACAGTCACATGCGAAAAATTACCAAGCTCTAAGTAAAATTGGAAGACAGAATTTGTCAGACTGACTTGTATTTAACCAAATGGCAGTTACTCCACTTTACCTTAGCAATTAGTAACAAAAGAATTTATAATTTACTTTGAACTTTTTTCCCTCACTTTAACATAAAACTTTAAAAGAGCTATGCTACTATTAAAAGCACATTGTGTTGAGAACCACTGTAAAACACCGTATGTTTCAGGATGACCTTAGCAAGTGGGAATCAGGAAATATTTAAACACCCCCTTGTTACCTGCTAGTATCTCTTTCTTTCCCGTGGAAAATGAGAAATGGGCTGGAATGTAAACAGGGGAATAAGAAATGCACCAGGAGCACAACCAGGATAGCCAAATCCTATGGCATTGTGCAAGGCCTCTGACTTCTGGGGAGGGGGTTTCCATAGCTTGTAGGTAGATGATGATGCATGGAGGGCTGATGCTGCAAAACAGCCAGCATGGGGGGAAGGGAGCAGGGAGAGGGTGAAGGAGTAGTATATACAGCTTTTCACCTTTTGGTCTCTATTCAATTTACTTTCTGCAAGTGTTATGAAAGCACTCAGTGCAACACAACCTGATGAAATAATCACGCTTGCAAAATCTGTATGTATCTAGAAATTGCCAGAACTTCATCTGTATGTAGGGTTCCCATACAGGAAATAAAAGCAGGGTGATTTATGGCATTTTATTGCACTTCTTGGCCATTGCTAATGTTTTCTTCATTGAGAAATGGCAGAAGCTGCAGTTCGGATTTTTATTGTGCAGTTTGCCAGCCTTCTCCCCATCCCCCTTCCTTCTTTATTTTTCCTTTCCTGGGTGAACTTGCTTTGGGTTTAAGAGATGAAAGTTTATGGAGGCAGATGAGCTTCAAGGGGACTGAATCCAAACACAGAGCCAATGAGCATGTTGCCAGATTTTATCTACCCTGACTGAAAATACAGTATCCAGAAAAAGAAGAGTGATTATAAAGGAGAGTGACTTAGCCTCTAACTTATACAAAAATTCTTGGACGGGTTTCTGGTTTTCTTTTTTAAACAAACAAAACAATGTTTCCTGGTTGGCAGTTCCCAAAGTCTTTCCTTTTTTTCCCATTTTTTGGCACATTGCTGAAAGGTCATGCTGATGTATTTCCAAAACATGCTCATTGAGTACAGCTTTGCAAAAAATAAGAGCCTCTTTCTGTAAGGCCTGATCCTGCTCTCTAAGGCAGAGACAAAATTTCAACTGTCTGCAGAGACAGAGAAGTGAAGTCTAATCACAGAGTGAAACTCACTACAGGATTAAATACAGGCTGGGCAGCACCAGCTACTCCTAAAACTCCTAATATCATTACACAATCCTGTTTACCATTACTTGTGTCTGCCAGACTGTAATGGCTCAGGCTAACAATGCTTGTGCTACATTTCAGCCTCAAGTAAAGATTTCTGACAACGAGGCAAGGGCTAAATCAGCTGTTTTTCATGTTAAAATAGTCTAGTGGTGATTCCTTTAAAAGCCTTTATGTGCCCATGCACTTGGGGGAAGAAATGGCAAACCCAGTGTGCTTTATTTCTGGGATGAACAGCATTCCACCATTGGTGCCAGATGAAAATCCTTTCTGAGACTGCACTTTCCATATGCTCAATGGGCTGCAATTTTAAACTGTTGAGTTTGGTTAGGCACCATGCATCCAAACGCATACAGACACAGCTGCTAAAACTGAAGGTGCACGAGCACGCTTTGCCTGCTGCTTCCAAACACTTGAGTTTGCAGGCATACTGTCTTGTAATGCGTGGGCACATATGTACGCATGTCTCTGTGTATGCCTGTGGCTGCCGTTGTTTATTTGGCTTAGGCAAGCAGGCAGGAGGACACGTAAATGGACAAAGAGCTTGACTAGAACTCAAGGAACTTACACTCTGTTCTTGGCACAGTGTCAGGTTTCCTGCATGACCTTGTATAAGTCACTTATTCTGTCGTGCACCTCAGTCATCCTCCCCTGTAAGAACTTTCCTTCCTTCCAGTAGTGCTATATAGTTAAAATGCACCAATGCACCAAACAAGAATTGGCCAGGGGGTAAGAGGGGAGGGGTGGGTATTAAAAGAAGTCTTTCTTGGTACCGTGAAGGCTCTCACTCCCTTCAAAGTAACTTTAACTGAAGAACAACTAACATTACCAGTATTCACTGTTGTATCATAGTTGTGCTCAGAGGCACTAGTCATAAATTAGGAACCTGTTGTGCTAGATGCTGTGCAAGCAAAGAACCAAAGTGTGAAGTATCTAGCCTCAAAAATATTATCAGAATGATTTTCATAATGCTGTATAAATCAAAGCCACTGTTGCAGATCATCATGCCCAGCACTTGTTTTCCTAGGGTTTTTATATTCAAGGGAACATAATGTGAACTCAAGCACAAGCACTGAAAGTTTTAAGTACTCCTCTGATATGAAGCCTACTGCTCTCTCCTTTAACTGCTTTCATTAAGAAGTGAAATCTTGTTGGCTTCTGGATCAGGCTTTTATCTAAGGAGTTAAAGCAAACGGCAGTGTGTTGCCCTTAAACTCCAGCCCTGATCCCAGTGAGTTTGCAGAGGGGCAAGAGGCTTTGAAAAGAAAGGGAGCTTTTTTGTCACCTTTGACACAGAAACATCCCAGCAAGTTACCTTTTTGTTTATTCCTCTGTACAACTCCAAACACACTGCTTTCAGGGTGCTTACCTTCCATAACATGACCTTTCAAGCAAATATATCCCTTCAAACTTTGGAATTCAGTGAGGTAGAATTAAAATCATTGACCTTTCATTCTCCTTTCCTCTTAGCCCACCTCCCTCTCATACGCTTTCCCTTTAATAACCAAGAAGCACATCTGCAGGTTTTGCCATAAACACTGCAAAAAGCATTAAGGTTTTTAAGGTAACCTTGGTAAAATCCAAATTAGAAAACATACTGCAGTGATTCACATTTAACCTCCAAGCTATTTCACAGCATAGCTGACAGCCTGCATTCTTCAGAACTTTGTGTTGTTCGCTTTTTTTCTTCCCCTCTGTCTCTGTAAGCAG
>WEIS01097925.1:0-21940 GCA_013389965.1 Todus mexicanus
GGAAGTTACCTAATTCCTAAAGGTCTTTACAAGTTCGGCACTCCCTGTTGTTTCTGCACAGTAGCGGTGCAGGATTAGGGGCACGACACAGACACTACTGCAGATAGAAGTGCTGTGCTAATACCTCTTTGAAAATCATCTGTGGGCTCCACTTAAAATCCAGGGCTCCCAGGTTAAGGAACAAACACTGCTGTACTCGGATTAAATATGTTTATCTTCCAAAAAGGAATAATTATGGAATCCCAGATTAATTCAATTATTTTACTTAAAATAACAAGCTGAATCCTGCTGTGCAGCTTAACCAGACTAATGAGCACAACAGCGAGGATGAACAGAGTGCTAACTAAGGGGAAGGAAAAAGTGGTTCAGAAACCAGTGTGAGAACATGCAAATAAAACACCTACCAGGTTTTATGCCTTGCCCTTATAATAATTGCCTATGCTTTGAGGAATTCTGCAATGTACAATAGCTTATGCGCCTTTATTTTCTCCCAAACAACTGATTGTTTATTTTCAATGACGGAAGTATTACCCAGATCATAGTATACGGATTGAAGATGCTGCTTCCATATTTTTCTGCTTGTTGCTATTATTCCTGTGTTGTGAATATTTTAAAGAACGTGCTAACTCTTTGCTTCTGAAAATCAATGCAAGTTTGGCCGTTGACTTTAACAGAGCTGGATCAGATCTGAAGGTCTGTACCCCCCACCCCCTTTTTAAATAAGTGGGCATTTTATAGGATAATGGTCCTGGAGTGTATTGATTGGCCTCAGCTAGGCTGTACATTGCCCTCACTGGAAAATGTAAAATCTGTAATGGGCTGAACACAATGGGGATGTGACTGACATGTGCTGAGGGCATTTTGGGGCTCAGGCTGCACTCTGCTTAGGGTGCTGCAGTGGTGGGAGGCATCATGGGGGACACCCGACAGGCCAGGCACGACTGCGCCGCATGGAGCACTAACCTGCATCTGCTCTGCGGGGATGGCGACCTTGATGCAATGGCCTTTGTGCTGGTCTGTAAGGACAGCACATGAGGCTGCGCGTTTCCCTGCCCGTGCCGGAGGGACAGTGCACCGCACAAAATGGCGATGTGGAAAGCCATCAAAATCATTTTGTCTTACTGCCTTCTTTATGTATCAGTAGCATTGAATACTACTATGATTAAGTATGGAGAGACCTGTGGGCTCATGCGATGATGGTGTGAGCCCTAGAGAAGCGCTGATGAACATGTCAGCCCTATGCTAGCCTCATCACTGCCTTAAAACAGTCCCTGCCTTGTCCTGTGGCTGGGTGTCTGTATTTGTCGCTCTATACAAAGAACATTCAAACCAGAACCACTGTCCTGGAAAAAAAAATCTTTCCAATATAACAACTGATGATGTGAACCCACGTCAGCGGTAGCCTCTTATTGACCAGTGGGGGTTTTGGATCAGGCCCTCCCCTGTGGTCATTTCCAGAGGCAATTAGCCTGATAGCTGCTGCTTTGCCTTCTGTCACGTAGTGCGATTGCTCTGGGGCTGGCCAGGCTACTGCGCTCTCCTGGAAGCCATTTCCCTTCACTGAACTTTGATTGAGAGGAATAGGTTATTGTCCGGGGTTTGAAAAGCAAACCCTGTACAAACCCGTGCTGGATCGAGTCTTTTCATAGTCAAAACCAAACCAAAACACAGTTTTCTCCCGCTGGTCGCATATGATTGCAACGCAATCTACATGTGGGTGCCTGTTCATCTGCATATGGGAATATGCTGTGTGAGACTATCTGCTGAAAAACATCATATATTGTCTGCTGCTTCTGAGACTTAAAAATCTGCACAGAGGAAATAAAATACTAGTTTTGCAGAAATCAGAAGAACTGTACATTTTTTTTTTTAACCTGAGTTCACCCCACTCAAAATAGTGTTTTAGGCACAGTATTAATGAAAAGCTACTGTCATAAAAGCAGAGAATGTGGGTGTTAGCCAATGCAATAAAGGTAATGTAAAAATCATAGGAAGTTGATGTGTGCCATGTACTAGTCCTATTATAGAGGCTGTGCACGCACATGCATGATATTCAGGACACCTTCTTATCAGGTTTAATTATATTAGTACCAGCCGCTCATCTATATCCTGTATAAAAGCAGCAAGGCAATCATTAGAAATAAGAGGTGCAAGGTAAAGCAGAGAACGGAGCACAGGACTGCCTTCTCTCTTGCTGTTTGATTTGACATGCGTGCACAAACACATATAGGACAATTCTTTATTGTTTCATTTTGGGTAACAACCAATGAAAGAAAACCCCCAAACTTGAAAAAATTTGATCACATTTTTTCCATAAAGGAAAAGCTGAACTACTTATGGCTACAAAGACAGAGGAGATTGTATTAAAGGACTGTGAATCTAGATCTCTTTGTTGTGTTCGCAGGGATTTTCAGGGTGATTTAGTGTGGATTGATTTGCAGTTTATTCTGCAGCCATTGTTTGTAATGTGCTTTGCAAGCTCATGTACTCTGAACCTTAATTGTTCTAAATTAAACTATGGGGACCAGACAGAACACATTTCAATCAGAATTACAAAATATTGCACCAAATTCCTTTGGGATACATAATCTCTCGCTATGTCTGCAGTGCTTGTATACATGAAGGAGGAGTGAGAAAGCATATTTAGGAAGACATTTTACTATAATTTAATTTACTCTTTTCCATTGGTAAAGCAAACAAGGACAGAGATATTGGCAGAAACAAGGAAGCGAAGTCGTTCTGGCGCTGCCTCACAGTGGTATTTTTCTCACCCTGCTTAAGCAACTGCTTGCGCATAATTCTCTGTGCAGGACATGGCAGGTAGAAAAGTGCTGCCAGCGGTGAATGGCTGGGTACTGGCTGGGATCACAATGGCTTTGGCAGTTATAAAAAGTAATAAAAGCTTACTTGGGCTAGCTTCAGAGAAAGCAGTAATATAGCTTGCATTGATTTGAGCAATTCTGGGTGAAAGAAGCTCAGCTATCAGTGCAGTTGGAGTTCTTTTAAGCCAATATGCCTTTAGTGAAAGAGATCTGTAATATTTGCTTGAAAAATACCTTTGTGTATCTTGCTAGGACTGAGCTGGCTTCTGGAAAGTTGGCAGCCAAAGCAAATGCTTTTTTTTTTTGTCCTTTTTTTTCTTATCCTCATTTTTTTTTTTTTTTCCCCTCAGATAATTGCTTCCCTAGCTGAAGTTCCTCTGAAGAACTATGGAGAGGCTTTTCTGATAAAGAGGTTATACATGAAGATATAATTTGGGAGGAAAACACTTGGTGAGGATGAGAAAGAGTGTGAGAATGTAGGAGGGGTAGCAAAGGCTGAGAGGGATTTTGGGGAAGAGCAGGTGATGTCAGTGTAAAACCTGTGGCCATAGGGAAATGAGGGCTCAAGACAGATCTGTGATACACAATCAGGTGTCTGACCTGCACAAAGACTTTGCACTTGGGGTACCAAAACCATGACAGAAGCTTTCTTTTATATTCAGCACTGGACCGGGTTAAAATTATAAAAGAACATTATTTTTGGAGATTACTAGAGGAAAATTCTTCCTGTGCCCCTGTCCCAGCAAGGCAGAGGGTGTCTGCTCCGGAGCCCCATGAGCGCCTCAGCACCCCATACCTGCAACAGAGTCATCATAATTTTAGGCTTTATTCTGCATTGCTATCTGGGTGATTTGAGCTGTGACATCCCTGCAGAAGGGTATCTCAGCACCTTTGGGGGGTAGAAGCAATGTCAGGATGCTAGTCTACCCCAGGCTGCACTCCTGAGCCATCTGAGCCTCCCAACAATGGGCAGAGGAGGAAGGAAGGGTCTCCCCAACTCCTGATGCAGGTGGTGTAAGAGCTCCTGAGATGGTTCCTGAATAACAGTGAACTTTTATGACAGAAGTAAGGAAGGAGATGTGATGAAGAACAGAGACTGACAGGCGTTGGCCTTGGTCAAGGGGTCAGGTGGTGTTTACATGGCCAGTGCTTGGAAGGCACCATGGTTTGGAGATAGGAATTCAAGTCCTTTGCAAACTCCCAAGTATCAGTGCCTCTTCCTGTCACTTCCAGTCTACAGCAATACAGATCAACTGAACGGCAGCTCAACAAGCTCTGGAAAGTCACAAGTGATTTGTCAGAGCTTTTTTGCTGGGAGGTCACTATGAGCGAGAGCATATTTAGGCACCGTATGTGTCCCTATTTATCAACTGCACCTGTGCTTCCATGCCGAGCCTGAAACAAACCCGCTCATACTCAATTTAGCATAGCAGTCTGAATTAGTTAATTTTAGTCAGTCGGTGATTGTTATTGCTAAGATCCACCACTGCTCTGCATTGCACAGGCATTAAAATTAGTGTGAAGATTGACAGCCTTTTTCCGGAAAGAATAAAAGTATCCGCACATTCATGATGAATATAAACAGAAAGGTCAAGACTCAAAACCCAGCAGTCACCTATATAGTCTCCACACAGTAGACTGTCTCATAAGGTCACAACTCATTTAAGCCCAATGCTTCCTATGAATGCTCTGGCAGATGTACGTAAGTGAATGGCTTATTTATCATCAAAGACTGAGCTCAAATATAACTTTACTGAAAACACTAAGTTTTTACTCTTGTGTTTTAATTTAGACTACCAAATTAAATTCGATAGTATTAGAAGAATAGATTCAAATGTTCAGACTGAGATAATAATGACTGAATACACTGCTCTCAGTGCCTGCAATGGCCTGACCGCCTCTTTATGTCAGTGGTTTTCAGTCCCTCCAGTGTTTATACACCTAAAATCTTCTGCTGGAGGTAGGGACCCTTATACTGAAAATTTAAGCCAATTGACAATAGGTTTGCTATCCTTGGTGATTTTTTACAGTGCTGTCACTCATAGCGCTTGGATGACAGGTGAAAACCCACAAATTGAGATATTTACACAGTCCTCTTTCTCATGGTGCCTGAATACCCCAATCATCAAGGATATATTTTTATTGCAACAATGTGAGCTAGAAAAGCACTATTTTCCCCATTCCACCTACCCAAAGAGCAGAGACATTGAGGGTACCCGCTTAAAAACTAACAAACTGAAATCTAAGATTAGTTTCCCAAATTCATTTTTATGAGCCTATTTCATGTAAAAAATAATAAATAAATCGGTAAATCTTGCTTGCAATATCGATGGGCAGGCCAGGATTCTCTCCCATTTAGTGTTTCCACCAGTGATTCAACCTACTGAATTCTTATTCATTGAGTTATTATTTGTTCAGTATTGAGATGTGGTTTCTCAAATTTTCAGAGTGTAAATGAAGACGGACAAGACGTGAATTGTATGGAGAAAAATGATGTAAGAGCAGTCATTCATAGCAGTAATAAGGTTGGCTCATAAAGAGATTTTAGGTTTGGTGCTAACTTCAAAAATAAAACTATATTAAAGACTTTGCTAGCAACCAAAGGCACCCTCTGCATCTACCTAATTAGCCTTTGTGGGATCTCTGCTGAAACAGTGCTCCCAAACCGTAAACTCATTTTTGTTACAACTGGCTTATTTAGAGAGAGGCAAGAATAAAGCCAACTGTACTGAGAAAGACCTGCTCTCTGCCCTTCTGGTAACCAAAGGAGATGATGATTTGGTGACTTAAAAGAAAGGATTTCAATGGGTCCGGCACAGTGTATCTCCTGTGTGAAAAAATACCAGTGTCACACAACTGACAGTCTAGACACAAAGGAAAAGGCTTTGTAGGCACAGACATGGACTTGCCCATGCTAAACACTGCTGAAATCCCACTGCCAAAGGACATGCCTTGTGTCCAGAGTGCCAATCCCACCCGTACTGCCCAATGCATAGAACAATACACAAGTAAATAAAATACATGCTGATAATCAAACTGCTTCCTTTTCTTTCCTCTAGCATTGTTATTAGGACGTAAGACTAAGAATATTTTTAGCGAGAACAACTCAGCAGCTACAGTTTCTAAGTAAAGCTTATTATTTGTACAGCAAAGATCAAAACAACATTTTATTTGTCACTGCAGGGAGAAGAAGAAATATGATTCCTGTCTCTTGGCTCTGTAATGTCCTCTTCTTCAGCTGTGCATTTTGCCCAGTTTTGTCTTATCATATTAGCAAAAGAAGGGTTTCTGCTTGCTTGCTTTCTTTCTTTCCCCCATCTTTCTTTCTCTCTCTTTTTTTAATATATCCTTGTTCTTGACCTGACCTCTTGCTCTTGTAACATCTCAGTTTTTAAATGGTCATTCACTATCACCATTTCTTTTGGGAAACACGTTTCTAAGCCTAAGCATACAAGATTATAGCAGATTTCTTAGCTTACTGTGTAGTGTGTTTCCCATGTGATAGCTTCTCCTCAGGAAAGCTATTCTTTCATGCAGCCATAGCACCAGCATTGATCAGTGGAAAAGTTCAAGGCAGCAACTCATCAAGCACAGCTTCAATACTAGATTCCAGACAAGGTCTGCAATAAATAAGACCAGTAACAAAGCATCATATTTCCTCCTTACACAGAAAACCAACGGTGACACAGTTCTAAATTTCAGAATATAAGGACAATTTCTTCTCTGCATTGGAGCAAG
Source organism: Todus mexicanus (assembly GCA_013389965.1). NCBI lineage: Eukaryota > Metazoa > Chordata > Aves > Coraciiformes > Todidae > Todus > Todus mexicanus. Next base: position 6,561 of record WEIS01097925.1, read on the forward strand.
ATGAAAGCTGGAGGTATACTCCCTTCTAATATAAACTATCTCTAAGTAATCATGAATTTTTAGAATGCTAGTCTTTGAAGTGTGCTAGCATATCATTTTAAATGCACAGGTTCTTACTGTATGAGATTTTTCAGTGCTTTCCCTGAATAGGACTTTGCTGTCTGAACACTGTGATGTTATTGAATACGAGTGTTTAGAATATATTATTCTGACCCCAGCGTTAGCCAGTTAGTTATATATTTTAAAAAATATAATAGTGGTTCCAAGATTTCAATGGTAGCTAACAAAAAAAGAACAATCTAGTGCTGTAAGCAGATAGGAAAAAAATTCCAAATAGCAGTACGATAAAAAAATATACACCCTATGAGGCCCTCACAGATTATTGCTATTGATTTCTTTCCTGGAGACGTGGAAATGTTACCAGATGGGGTGTTAGGCAGTAAGTGTGTGGGTGCAAACGCAGTTTATTGCTTGCTGTCTAGAAATCACGGAAAACCTTCACAATTCTGTTTGGCTCTGTCACATAAAAAGGTAAATTTTTTGCCCTACACCAGTCCTTACAAAAAGCAACATGACATACTATAGCAATGAGCATACAGTAAATTTGTCTCTAAGGAAAAAAAAGATCAACAAGGGAATTAAACACACAGAAACATGCACATGCTTCCCAGGGACAGTAAAACGCCTCGCACATATTTGAGTATTTGTCCTCATCTTGGTCATATCCTTGCACTATGTTGATTTAAATTCATCTGAAAGATTAAATTGATTTATTTCATGGTTTTTCTCTTTTACTTCTGCCTGGAACATTGGGCTCTGTCCTGTATTTTATGCTTATGGAAGCGCTAATAAGATTTGCTGTAGGTTTCTAAAAGTCAGGTACTGGAGCTGGAGTATAATGCACAACTGTGTCTGACCCCCTCGGGGATGCACCCATTAAAAAAAAAACGGCTGACCTTCTGTCACTTTCTTCCTCCTCCCTTTTAATGATTCCTTCTATATCCTTTTGAGAAGATCTTTACAGCCCTTTGACCCCTGTTAGAACAGGAAGACTTAAACAGCTAAAAGTACCCTCAATATCAGCGGTTGCCAACAGGAGCTCAAGAGGCTTTTTAGGAAATGCCAAAAGACAATAACCTACATTTTCAATGCATTTAGAGACAGGTCCACATTCAATATTGTATAATTCCCCTTTCATTTGCTTTAGTGCAGCAAGCGCTCACACTGAGCCGAGGCCTGACAGTACAAACAGTCATTCTCCCAGCAGCAAAGCTGCTGCTTTGGCAGCAAACCCATTTTTAATGACAAAGCATCAGAGCTGTGCTAATTCTACATGTTACGTTACTTCTTATTTAGCCTTCAGAAAACCAGAATTGTGTGCTTTGGAAGGATCAGGCGGCTCTGGCTTTGCTCTGGCAGTGATACTCACCTGAACCCTGCACAATCCGCCACCACCCCGAGCCCAGCACATGCCGCTGCCCTTTGTGAAGAGAAGCAGTGCAGCAGAACGAGGCCGTGCCAAGCTGAAACCAGCCTTTGCCTGGTCTCTGTGGATATTTCTCAGGTGGTGGGGAGCAAGCTGGCAGTCTGTGGAAAAGCAGATTGGAGCTCACAGCTGGATAACAGCTTGTTACTGAGCTCAGGCATAGGCGTGAGCATCCAGTGGGAGGAAGCCTGTATGGGCTGGCTAGAATGCCAGGATGAAACCAAGGGGTGAAAGTGAGTTTGCAATTGGTTGCTTAAGGAGGCTTGATCAGAGATGCAAAGGAGACTTTTCCTTGCACCTTTCTGCAATATTATAGATTATTTTCTGTTGAAGGTAGAGTAGCTTCTGATTTTGTTCTGAGCCTCTGCTCAGTTGAAGTCAAGCAGGAGAGGACTCATCTAAGCAGGGTAGCTGATTAAATGGCCAGTGCTGAGCTGGGCCGGGGGTGCTGAAAAGCAATAGAGTGATGGTGGAGTAAAAACCACCTGGGAAGTTACATGGACTATTGCAATGGTATCATGCAAGCTCATATACAACTCATTAAAACACCAATTAAGCAATCTGATCTAGTCACCATCTGTAAAATTCAGGGAACAGTATTTTGGAATAACACATAATTTAACAGAAACTGAAGCAAATCCACTCAAGTCCCCCATACTTATTTGTATCTGATCTTTGGGGACACTAACCACAGAAGAAGAGGTGAAGCTGTGCTAAAATTGACCTGACCCATCTCTCTAAGAGTTTGCAAAATGTTTTGTAATACAACCAAGTCCCTGGGCAGTCAACACATCCAGAAAGAAAGTATAACTTGAGTTAGACCAAGAAAATTAAGTGAACAAGGACGTGTAACAAAAAGGTATTTCAGGAGGGACAATTAAACACAGGCACTTAGGTTTCTTCCCGTATCTCCCAAGACTCTGGTCTAACACTCATTGCTTGCAGCACACACTAACTTTGATAGCTCAAGCAGTTTTCTGCTGAAGTAACTTAAAAGAATTTATGTTGGTGCAAGTGTGCCTGCACACTGCAATGGGGTTCAGCCCCTTTTGCTGTGAGGAGTCAACATACTCTTCTAAGCATACAAAACAACTGTCCATGGGCTGTTTGAGCAATTACAGTATGGAGACTGAACTGCCATGGATGACCTTATTGGGTCATTTGTAGACCAGTAGGCTTGGAAAATTGATGAAACTAGTCTTCATGGTAGAGATTTCAAAGACAGTAACAAGGAGATCCCCATATGAGTGATGTTCACGCCTGACAAAATGAATGGCCATGAATGTAATTGGGCAATATCTCCCACAAAGTGGGATCCTGCAGACAACGAGCTATTTTATATACAATTCATTTTAAAGGAAAGAGAGCCTTCTGTTTACATGTTTGCATGGCCTAGTGCCAATGCAGTAATAACCAGGTAACCTTGGTGTCCCACTGACAAAAGATGGAAGTTAGTATGATGTTTTACATAAAGAAACTTCCAAGAACTCAGAAACACCCTTGGTAGAGCATCACTTCCTTCTGACTTCTGCAGACCCTGTGTCAACCACAAAATAAATACAGATACAGAAGTTATCCTTCTTTTCCTTAAAAACATTAGGAAATGAAATCGGGGATTTCCTCCTCTGTGAATTTGCAAATCTGGCCAAGGGCAGTAATTTTATAATTTCCAAAGAAAAAAGAAGCAGCCGCAAGAAAGGGGGAAAAAAAAAAAGGTAAAATTTTCCTTCAAGCTTCTTGCTGCAGATGAAAAATGAATCACAACACAGGTCTGATAAGCCTCATAGGCCAAAACAAAGCACAACCGAGAGTCCCCAGCTCTTCCTTTGTCCTCTCCAAGGCGCCGTGTCCCTTGGGGACCAATTGTGCAGCTCAGAGAGTCCTTTTGCCTGGTGGCTTGTCATGGAGCCTGTTGGACTATAACTCACAGCCGCTATTTCAGAAACATTTATTTTTGTTTGTTTTAATTTATTTCATACACATGCATGTGTGCACACACGTACATATTCAAAAGGTCGGCTCTGCTTTTTCAAGAGCTCTGGAGTGCCCAGGTGTTTCATTGTTTTTCATGCATTAGCTTCAGAGGGCTTTAGGAGTAGAGGAGTATTTATTTATGGATTAGATTGACAGAGTGCTCCCTACAAGTGCTCCAGATTCAGCTCTATTGAACTCGGTGCACTTACACTGAGGTCCTGATCCTGCAGAGCAAGCGGGATCCACCCCCGTGACGTTCTCAGCCCAGATATTAAAGCTAAGAATATGTCTAAAGTGTCGGAGGACTGGAGCTCCAACCTCTAAATATCACATGAAAATAAACATCCTATGATTCTCAACTGCTCCTGAAGCCGTAAATCTTTTATCATGAAATATTCAATAAGTAAAGCCAACACTTCAGTCAAGAATGAATCTGGCACTCCAGCCAGACCTTCTAGCTAGCAATTTTCCTGCTGTGCATATTTACATAAGCATTTAGAAATTATTAGTATTTAGGCATATTGTAAAGCATTTGTCCCCCTGAAAAGACAAGAACATTCTCTGAATTTGCATCAGTACTTAACTAACAAAGTCACCAAATCTTAGATTTCTACTAAGTACATAGATCTTGTATACCAGCCCGAGCAGCCTTCACGTTAGCAATAAGCCCCCAGTAGCAGCAGTTAGTGCTGTGCAATAACAGTCGCTTGTTAATAAAATCCATCCTTCGAAGGAGTGAGTTTAGAATTCTGCAATAGCCAATGAAAATTACATGCAAACATTATGGTCATTTGTTATCATTATAAATTGTGATAATGTCATGGCTGACTTACAAAGATGATGACCTGAAAGGCCATGACATTATGACATTACATTTTATCAATAATGAAAAATTGCTTCTTTTGCATGATTGTACCAGAGGTGAGCCAGGACCCCGCAAGGCTACTGCCTTGCGCAGACCAGTCTCAGAGCTAGAGAAGAAAACAGACTGAAAAACAAGTATTTTGGGAAAACAAACAAATGGTCTATAGCAAGACTAGAGACAGGAGAATATATTTACCTCACAGCATTTAATTTGAATTTCTGAAGGCCTAGATGATGCATGCCTTGAAGACAGCACAAGGGAGATATATCCAATGCAAGGAGCTTACAACAGGCTCCTTCTAGCTCTTGGATGGCACAGTGAAAGCCTTGGGGACCAATGAAGCCCTTAATAGAGGAGTTTAATGTTTTCATTGGCATTAGCTGACAATTCTGATTTGGTTGTTTTCTAATCCAGCCTCTCTCCATTGCCTATTGTGTCCCTCTGCCATGTACCTCAGGCAATCACGGTACCCTGAACTGTCTGTCAGGGAGAGGTGGGATGAACAGGCTGTTATATAGGGAAGTCATTTGAAAGAAAAATGGCTCAGCTATCACCACTGGTACAAGTGCTGTAATTTGACAGCCGCTCCAACAGCCAAAAAACTGGAGTCCTGCAGGACATGCAGTTCTGCTGTGTGGAAGACACGTGGTTTCTCCTAACTGTACTGACACCTACGGTCTCAGATGCCTGAGCCTGGGCAGGTATTTGCACCTGTAACAAAGTGTAAAGTCAAACTTCCAACCTCATCTTTGCAGGGCACAGGAGAGCTGGATCCCCTGAGGAACTTCAGGAGGTGTGGTGACCTCCACATGCTTTCTAGCACACTGGGAGCCCTAAACCACTTACAAGTACAGCATGGTCCCTTCTTCATGCTTCCCACACAGCATTTTCTGCCTCCTCTCCTGGAGCACAACTTATATCAGAGAAGCATGACACAGAGTCCCTCTTCTCAGATACACCAGCCTTGACACACACTACAAGGGAGGTAGTGCTGTGCAGCCTCAGCACTGCCACGTGCTCTCATCCAGGAGCAGAGAACAAATTGCTCTCACAGACAGTCACCAAACTGCTGAAGTCCTGTGTGCAACTGTCTCCAGCAATTGTGCAAGCTGTTGTTTCACTGCAAGAGCGCTAAATCCACTGCAGCATCTCCTACCAGCTACCCCTTGGCCTCTGCCCCATGTCCCACCATTACCTGCTCCAGGTAAAGCCCTGAGCAAACAGATGGACTTTGCCCCATGCCTGGTGTTCCCGCTGGTGTGGGTCCTACGAGCAACACAGGCAGAGGCTGCATGTTCCTGGTTTGAAGTGAAAAGGGGCTATAACCTGAGATTAGGTCCCACTCTAGTCCCCTGTGTGGGACGTGGCTCTACTCCACTCTAGGGTTGGTGTGTTAATGTTGCAGAGATGCCTATGCGTAAAAATGTGTTCTCACTGTAGTTTTTTAGAGAATATCAGCCAAAAAGCCATAGTGCATTTGTAGTAATATTTATGAGGACAGGTTTATGGTGAATATGAAAAGAAATGCCCACAGTCATTCTCTTACACACTATGATATGAATATCAAAAAAGGAAAGTTGATCATTTTACTTGCTGGTTTGCCAAGGCTGTAATGTTTCAAGTGGGTCTATGCAGTGACGATTTCGTAGTAAATCAACACATAGTGAGGTCTGTTTCTTGGGTGTGTTTTTTTTCTTTTTAGAGCTTGAAAAATGTAATTTAAAAAAAAGTTGGAAGCACTGTGGTACCTTGCCTGTTCTCAGCTGCACTTATTCTCTCAGATGGCAGCAAAGAGGCGAATACTGTGCTATTCATACGTACCAAAATACTGTACTACACATATATACCATAGGCTGAAATTCCTCAAATATAGACTAGAAGAAATCTAAAATCTTTATATTTGTAATGTAAAGTACATTCTATTTTGTTTTATCTTTCATGGAGGTATTTCATGGCAGGAATGTAAACCCCTATCTATTTGCTGCTGTTTCCTCAGAATAATGGTTTCTGTACATATTCTCTCAATGCCACTGATCTGAACAATCTATGTGGAAATTAACTGCAGTATCACCTTATACCTGAAAAATATTACAGAAATTCTGCCCTAATCCTAGTGGAAAGGACTGCGGTGGCAGCAGCGCAAGACAGTTGCTTGCCAGCACAGAGAGAAAGGCTTGACCAGTTTTCACCTAGGAGGTTCACTTTTTGTGTGCATATGGGCTTCTGCTGGTGGTGTGAAATCCCAGGGCATCTGCCAAGACGAATTGCTTAATGTTCTCTGCTTTTCAAAGGTTCAGTAAGCAAAAGGGGTTATCCTGAGCAAGCTGCTATGACCATGACAGGAGCAAAACACCTCTGTGTATAAATTTGAAACCTTTAACCTCCTAACTGTCAAATTTCAATATTTCTGGTCACAGTGTTAAATGCACCCTAGCATTTTTATTGAAAGAGTTTTCAGTGTATCCAGATGGAAAAATCAAAGTTTGCTTTTATATTTACACACTGTTAGTAAGTTGTTAAAAGAAGAATAAAACAAGGTGACTGCCAGCAATATTTTGTATTAGTGTAAGCTTTATAACTTCAGCATAATAAAATAGCATCCCTATTTTCTCTGTAACCTGTGACGTACACTCTAAATGACTTACTGTTATTGCTGCTTTAATATACACTACATCTTACTAATGATAAACAGCCTTTACTGTGTCGAGGCTAGGGTTCAAACTAGACAGAAAGGAATACAGGAAAAGATGAGATGGAAAGAAATCTCACATTAAAAATATACTTTAAGCCAAAGTCTAGTTTCCAAGTCCTTCAAACATCAGTTCTCATCTTGCCTATTTGGTTTTAGACTCTTAATTGGTATTTTTTGCCTTTGCATATGCAAAGGCTGTGTTGTCACTGATAGACGCAGTGATCTTACATTGCCCTACTTAGAGATGCCCTTCCTGGTATCTTTTCTCTCTCTGTCTGGTTTTGTGCACAAATCCTCTATCATTCCATCACAAAGACCTTTATGACAGTAGACGGGTGAAAGAAATAATGGCTTTGGAAAGCCTTTCAAACAGTAAGTAAGTATTATCAGAGGTATGTGTGACAGTGATGGAGAAAACCAACATGGAGCTGTCCCTTCCAGGAGAATCGTTTGGCTCCTGCTCCCTTCAGAGCAGCCACTACCAGGAGCTTCAGAGCTGGCTGCAGCACAGTGCAGCCACCAAATGCTCAGCAGCCCTTGCAAGGCTGCCCGTCTTGTGCTCCTAAGTCGCGTTCAACCCAGGACTGAATATTTATCGTTAAGCCTTGCTGGCAAGAAGAAAATTTATTTTGGGGCAATGAGAAGATTACAACCCAGCTTCTGATCTGCCACGATCCCGTTTTACACTGGGGTGACTGTTGGCTTGACTTAATTTACAGTGCTTTGTGTGGAGTAGATGTAATCAGAACAAGGCTTTAAGCACCCATTTCTTCTGCAGAAGTGTCTCTGCCTCTGGCTCACAAGGACAACAGGATGGCAGTACCAGCATCTCTCAGGATCAGTAAGCAGGACCTGTTGCAAAATGGCTCAGCTTTTTTAGAGATGAAAGCAGCAGCACACGACACTTTTGGAGAGAGACATTTTCTTGGGTTGCCAGCACAGATATTTTGTGGGTGGGTGATCTGCTAAGCCACATACAGAGAGCCAGCACACGTTCCTCCTCCCCTCCTAACTGGGCATTTCTGCTCACAGGCTGCAAGGGGATCACCAGTACAGCAGTTTTGCATGTCTAAAACTTCGTCCTCTCCTCAGCTTCACATGGATACAGCACCAGTATGTGCAACCTGGGTCTGCTTGTAGGCTCACTTCAAAACTGATTCCTGGGAGTCAGACTTTTACTTAAAAGGGCAACAGAGGACAGGGAAGCAGCCAAGTCTCCTCTGCTAGATGTCGAGGAAGATGTTTCTCAGAGAGACTGAGGAGAGCTCCTCTCCCATCTTGGCTGGGTGTAGGAGGGCTCCCTCATCTCCACCTGCCTCCCCTGTGTCCCCCAGGACACTGCACTCCTCCCTGAGGCACATTAATCTGAGCTGGAGGAGCCTCTAAATGCAGCAGGGTGTATTACTGGGGAGCAGTTTCAGCTGTATGCATTTCTCAATGCTGTCTTGTGCGTCCTGGAAGCTCAGCCTTGGCTGGGGGCCATGTCATAGGAGATCAGGTTTGGCATGGTGATGCTCAGGAGAGCTCTAAGCATGGGGATCACCCATGTGCTGAACAGCTTTGTGGTAGCCCCCTGCAAGGGCACAGCCAAGCTGTCCTGCCCACATGGACAAGAACACAGACCCTGCCTGTTTCTCTGGGGATAGGGGTGTTTGATTCATTTAAAGGAGGCACATCACTGGCAGCTGGGAAAAGGTATCTCACTGCCCTTTGACGTGTGACTCGGCTTGAAGAAAATGCTCCTGGTCTGAAGAAGCAGACAGCACCAGCTACTAGAGCCATGATGTTCAAATTCACCTATTAAAGCAGTGATGATTTCCATGACATTGATGTAAAAGGCAAAACATTTGTCCAATTTCACATGGAGTTATCCAGCAACAGCTGAGGTAGCTCCTGCCCACTGGGGTGGGACCTCTTGCTTCACACCTCTGCCAACCCCCGATGGTTCCCACAGTTTTGCTAGGACATACCTGTAGCCTTATTGGATTTCACACAGCTCAAAATGTCAATGCAACCTGAAAATCAACAGTTCTGCCATTCTGATCAGAAAAGAAAAGATGTTGAGATTCGCCCATAGTGTCATAAAACACAGAGAGGTCTCATACTGAAAAAATAATACAAAGTGCAAAGAAATGATGGTTCTGTCCACAAGACACACTAGGACTATTTGGCCCTAATAGTCCTTTGAAACATGCTATTCAAAAAGGTATTTGAAGTTCTTATCACATTCAAGAACTTGGTTAAAACATTTCTGGATTTATCTGAAATCCATTAGTAATTGTGATTGGTTTAGTCCGCTGAGAAGCAGAAACCAGAGCCTGAGAAAAGTCCTTGGTTTAGTAACATTTTCTAAATGTGTTGTGACAGTGAAAAATAAACTTCATGAATGGTTGTCCAATGTCTACTTATTTAATATGAGCTATAATGAAATTCAGGCCTTTAAGTCCTGTAAATTCTTCACCACAAAACACGTACACTGACTACATGCAGCACTGCAAGCAGGTACCAGAGTTTCCCATGTAGGAAAACGTGCGCCAGTGGTGAGGGCACTGGCTGGGAGGAAGGAGATTTGAGATCTACCCTATGCTTTGCCACGATGCACAGGATGACACTGGAAAGGTCACTGAAGCTCTGTGTGCCTTCTCTGTGCTGTCTGTAGAGCAGCGGTTGCTGGGGAGGGCTTTCTCAGAGCACTGCAGGATCACAGGAGAAGTGGTGCTGCTTTTCAGCTCCTAACTTTATACTTTTCCAGGGACATGACTTCTGCTGTTGCTGCCCTTGTTTTCAAAACATACAATAATCTCAGTTTGGTCAAATAACAATCAAATACTAGAATTTAAACCATGAAATCAATAGTCATGAAAATGGCCCTGGCTCATTATAGCTCTCTTGGGGAGTTTTCAAACAGATAAGGATAACGATGGAACATTGAAACTGGAGTGGATTAAGTACTAATTGTAAAAAAAATGCAGGACAATTTTTGCAACTGGATGTAGGAATATTGCTTAGTTATGACTCAAACTGTATTCCTTGCTTGCAGGCGTTTAGGCAGATTCTTATGTATTTCCCAAACTGTTCCTTAATTTCAAAACATCCTCAGTTTCAGACTTGGTGTTCATCTGCTATGTTGTGGTTAAAATCTTCATAGTACAGTAGGAGGCAAGGAACAACACCATGTTTGTGCTGTGTAACCAGCACAAATACAGCCTAAGCCAAACCCCCATATCCACCACGCATCAGGTCAAAGCCATAACCAATAAAAGAACATTCGGTGCAAGAAACCTGAGGACAAGCTATGGCTGAAATGTCTATAAAACATTACGGAAATATTTAGAAATAGCCATTTCCATTCTGTATATTTACAAAGATTCTAGTCAGCTCACAGTTTCCATAGCAAAGAAACACTACCTTATAGAATATTACAAGTTCTATACCATTATAGCAACCTGAACTTTGAAGAGGAAGAGTGTCTGTCTTCGCTGCGGACCTGTGATTGCTGGGAGTTCCTTCAGCATCCCCTTAAATTGCTGGCATCTCACTCATTTGTGCTGCTTCTATTCAATTGTTGTCTGTGTGATTCAATTTACCATTTAGAGCCATTACCGTGTGTCATGAACTTTCTTAATCTGAAATGCGAGAATCTTCTCTTAAATACGGGGCTGCTGAGAGGGAGGTGTTGTAGGGGCAGGTCCCGCAGGACCCAGTGAGGGGAAGGAGGTGGAGAGACCTGGTGAGCTCTCCCAGCATCACTTCCTCCTCTTCCTCCTCCCACCTCAGTTGCCTTCCCTCCCCATTGCCCCACTTTGCTTCATTCCCCTCCTGTCTACATATGGAGCCCTGTGGCACCCAGTACACAGGTAGGAACCTACAGGGTGCACGGGTGGTTTTCCGTACAAGGATGAGTAAAAGGTGTGTTTATCACCAGCTAGAGCATTTGGGTTTGGGACTGATATGTGGAAAAATTAAGAATATTATTTCACTCATTCCATGATCTGTCTTCCTGCTCTGCAGTGGTATTAGCAATAACCAACATGAAAAACATATCTGCAGAGGAAATTTCCAGGCTTGCTTGATTAATGCTGTTTGTCAGTTCAGCTGGGGCAGAACGTGGCTGTGTGGTGGGGAGTCTCGCAGCACAATCCTTCAGGCGAGGCCGAAGGGGCTGTAAACAAGCTATGAAAGTTTAATGACATTCAAATATCTGAATGACTCCTCAAACGGCATAGTGGTTAGGAATTGTCCTGTACAGCTTTTGTAAAGAATTCACAGGGTTAATGACTAAAGAATGGAGTTCTGGTAATCAATATAGTCCTCTGGCTCTATTGATTGGAATCGCCTGCTTATTTTGCAGCTAAGATTTTTTAGCCCATTCAGAACAAAGACACCCTAGGGGACTGTTAAGTAAATAGGCATTTAAGACTTTTTCGTTGCTAAGAAAGTAGTTAATTATTATTAGTGTTTAAAAGTCTCAATTTAGACAGAACATCCCAATGAACATAATAATTTCGCTAGTTTTCTGTATGTTTTATGCAAATTCTCGTGTATTGGCAGCTGTTTAGAAATGTGCACCTATTGGGCCGGGTAAGCTGTCGAGTGGGGCTTCAATCCAGGAAGGGCTGCAGCACTAAGCATTTTTACAGGGGACCTTTACACAGAAGAAGATCAGGTGCCCCAGACAGTATTTGTAGGGTTATGACTGCTAAACTACATGAGTATGCCAAAGAATCCTTGTTAAGCTTCTGCTAAAAGATGACATTCAAAGAGGTTGAGGAAGATGAGCTCCTCAAAAGGGAGCTGGGCTTTAAACATACAGTGTTCTTCCCCAAAGAAAGTGCTTCATAAAACAAACAACTCTCTGTTTTGCCGTACAGATAAAGACTTTCTGCTGCTGCCACTGTTTTGCAGACCAAACTTGCAGAGGATCATCAAATCACCTAAGGCAGATGCTAGTACAGACAACTCTGAGACAGAGCAGGGAAAACCACAACTGGACATCCCTTGCCTGGCGAGCGACATGGCCTATGGTCTCTGAAAGAAGCCCGTACCTGACTGCACTCACTTTAGCAGGTTTCAGAGAACAGGGGGATCTCAAAAATCCAGTTCGCAGTTACACATCTTTAACAAAGGATGTGAACTATATGGCGAAACCAAGCTGCAATGCTGACCTGGTCCTGTGCTCTTGCTTAGGTGCCTCATGCAGAAGTCAGCTGCTAACACGCTTTGCCCTCAGAACAACCAAAGGAGACACATCCTGCAAGATCTCTCCTATTTTCACAGTAGAGATAGAATCATTATCAATAATATTTTCTTCTTCCTGCAACACAGATTTTAACTTCTTTTTTTGCCATTTTTTATTTTAAGCCAAAAGAGGCTCCTTGCTGAACAGAGGAAGGAGTGCAGAGCGGCACATCCCCACTGGCCTGCAGATGATAATGCAACTGCTTTGCATTTTGATGCCACCCTAGTTTCCTCTGCTCTTTGCTTGTTCAACCATTCTTCCTTTTACGCTTAAAGCTGTGTACCCGGTAGTTCAGAGAAAAGACATCCACTTGGGACTGCAAGCATAGCTGATCTGTTTCATCCCCCTTAAAAATTAATTATCATAGCTGTTTGCCAGTATGGGCATTTGATAAAAGCACAGATCGTGCACCAGTCAACAAGCACTTATTCACCAGCTGAGACATTAAGAAAACATCACATTTCGTATATGATCCAATTAACAGCTTTTCCCCCCGACAATGATTTCCTATATACTTAGGCTATTATATACAATTTGGTAATATGTGGAAGTATTCATCACGCTTGCATTCCCTGACACTAATCCTGTTTGTAGATTCTCCTCGCTTTCCCAGGCCTGGGATTTAGAGTGGAGGTTCCTGACTGTAGCCTACACAGAGCAACGGCTGGATTTTAGCCCTAAGTGATGTTGCAAACCCGTAAAGTGATAGAGGCAGAAGGGCATCTGTGTTCCTCATTTTACACGCATCTTAACTTCGTCCCTCACTTGGACGACTATATCCACAGTACTTTTGCCAGGTGTCACTCTCCATCCTTGGTGTACTCTTTTTCAACACCTGGAAACCTCCATTCCTCCTTTATCTGCATTAGGAACACTGGCAAATGAAAGATCTGAGTTAATTGGCCCAAGAAAGGTTTCGCTAAAAGGGAACGGCTATGATGACTCAATACAGAGGCTCAGTAGACAGATTTGCACTTTGCAGGATATGAGCCAGTTTGCAGCTGATTTGAGGTCAACTTGCAGAGCCATCTTTGCTACAGTTTTACATATTACTGAACACCATGAGGCTGAAGTGGGAGAAAATGGGAGAAAGAGAGAGTAATGGATTTCTCAACTGTTTCTGAACCTTAGGGGAGAATCAGAGTGAGATTTTGTTACCACTGTGGAGTATTAAAAATTACAAACAAAAGCCACATAGCATTTTGTAGTGCTGTGAAGTCTTTTACAGTGAATAACACAGATTCAGTCACACTGTAACCTCCTGAGAAATTTGTAGGGAAAATTATTGCACGATTTGGGCTGGGGGAAGGTTTTAAAAAATTGATAGATTTTCTATTTTAACTTATTTAGTTTCTTAGTGGTCTTTTGATTAAAACAAGTTCAAAAGCATTTCAGGTTAAGACACTGAATTTGACAGTAAAAGGTTTTAATTCTCTGTTGGAACTGTTTTTTGGAACATCAGTGAAGAAAAATAATCTGCTTTGTTATGCAGTGTAAAGACCTATTGCAGGTTGCCAGGAAGGTGATGCTGAAGGAGTAGCTGTAAACAGTGCATATTGATATTGAATCTGTAGTCATTAAGAAAGAAGAAAAAAGAAGGTCCAGCGCTAGGGAATTAATGCAATATTGCCCAAAGGCTACATTCAAATACATTTATTTTTTCAATTTGTAGATTTAACTTTGCTGAATCCATCTGTTATTTTCACAGAATCACAGAATATTCACAGTTGGAAAGGACCTCCTAGATCACTGAGTCCAACAACAAGCTAAATACCCTGATCAAATACAAGTTCTCTTCATCTCTTCTCAGGGTACCTTTTCCCTGTCTTTTTTTTTCTTTCCCCTCCCCCTTTAAAATGTGTGGGGTTTGGTTTTGTTTTTTTAGTTTAAACTCAGAATATGGGGAAATCTTTAAGAGGTGGTTCTGTCTTCTGTTTCCCAAGATGACAGGTCTGGGTTACTAAGTGTTATGAGAAATGACATTTGCCTAAAAATTAGTAAAAGTTCTCCCTTTCTATGGGCAGCTGTAGTCCTGTGCCAGTGCTGCCGACAATGCAGACTGGAACCACTTCTGGTCTCTTAACAGTCTGTGGTGGTTGAGAGTATCATATGGAGTGACCCCTTTGCACATATGCCATGAAAATCATGTCTATTATTATTTTGCATTGAAAATGGTGTTAAGCTTCTAAGGATCAAAGTTCTCTCCCAGGCCCTGCCAGAGGTTCACTGTGTGGCTTTACTCTGTCCACACAGACTGTTTTTGCTTCTGTCTCTCCATTTGTATAATGAACAATGGCACTTGCTCATCTGAAAAAATCCTTTGACATTCTCAAACAATAAGCTAAAATACTCATAATTGGGATGTGGATGATACAAGGCGATGATTTTTTACTAGAAGTATCTCCCACCAGTACGTATGCAAAAAGTACCTTTACGGTTTGGTTATTTACTGCTGTCTGTATGAGTTACAGAGCATTCATCTTATAACCTGGTATTCAAACTAATGCAACATACTTACTAGAAATCCACCTAAGCAATTACTTTTCTGATCTATTGCCTGATTCCTTTCATATCAGCTGCAGCAGCTTGCAAAACCTAACAAATAACATTTTACATAGGCTTGTAGTCTATATTCAATTTTATCTGATTATTTTTAGCACAGTGATTTGAGAATCCAAATTACAGCTAAGAAAATGGAAAATTCATTTTCCAACAATGCCTTAAGCTTCACTAGCATTTTAGAGTAGAACATTTCTGTGATGGCCTTTGATTCAATCCAGGCTGAACGAAAGACATTTCATCACCACAGAATGCATTTCTTTATTTGCCTTGGATCTATGATTCTGTCAGTATTGAGAGAAAAGAAAAATCAATGCTGCACTATAAACCTCGGGCAGCCCCTGGCCAACGTGGTCAGCATGGTGTGAGCAAAGGAAATGGCAGGGGAAAAAAATTGACCGCTCAGCAATAGTGTGGCACAGTAACGGACAAAGCTCTGGGCTAATAACAGCTTGCAATTACACATGGAAAGCCAAAGCTTGTAGGGCATTCAGTACGAAGGGGATGTAATACAATTTATTGAACCACCGGTTAGAGTTCTGCAGCTTCTCAATAAAAAAAAAAA